>CAKAOI010047213.1:188638-226381 GCA_916701655.1 Sebastiscus albofasciatus
CTGTCTCCCTCGATCTGTCTTTCCTGTCCTTTTTTAAAACAGATGCATGCTGTTAAAGCAAAAGATAAGTAAGTAAGGAACAGGGAGAGTGAGTAAGTTGTTGAGTGAGAGAGCAGGATGCTGATACATGAGGGGCAGAGAAGGGTTACGTTTTGATATCTGAAACTTTCAGAAGCAGATTTCTGTTCAGAAATGACGCTCGGGTAAACATGTCCAGAAATCAGACCTTTAATTCCACGTTAATCCTCTTTTCTGCAGCCCCGTCCATGGCTGCTACGGTTGCCCCGTGGAAAAGCCTGCTTCGGGTTTGGAACGCTGGCTTTGAAGTCCAATGTTTCTATCGGGGTCCTGGAGTAGAGTTATCGCATGGTAGCTTTCCCCCGACACCTCAGCGGATTAAAAACTCTGTTTGTTTGTTACATGTTTCTTCTATTTCCCATCTGGAGATACAAGGTTTTCCAGCCAGCAGCAACATTACACTACTGTATGTTACTACTGAGTATACTGTAGGTTTTGTCTTTTGATCAGTTCTCTAGATCTCTTGTCTGGTTGATTTAATATGAACTGCATTGTTCTTCAAGGAGTTAGTAGGCCTCGACAAGGTAGATTTGTGTTGCATTGGAAGTCTGTTGCTTAACCGTCTGCATGGGTTCATCTCATTTATGCAGGTTGTACAGCATTTGTTCATGTTAAGACTCTTGTAAACGTCATCGTGCAAATAAGATGTTGGCGAAGCCTCTTGGATAAGTAATAAAATGTCTTCAACTCTACAACTTATTAATTTGTGTTTATGGGTTAGTAATTTGTTTGCTTATTGAGTCATCACAAATGTACAGAAGGTTTATCCTTTTATACTCTCTGGGTTTCATACAACAGAGATGCCTCACACTGAAGAACAGAATAAGGGGCTGTCCACATGCCGCATTTTGTGCACGCTCAATCCATTGTTGTCAATGTAGACGCGGCTGGTGCGCCGAAACGCGGGAGCGGCGCCGTCGTGACGCACAGGCGTTCCCAAGCACCTGTTTTTCAGGGCGCAACCGCTGTGCTCTAAGATAAGAATAGTTCAACTTTTGGAAGGCTGCTACACTGAGCTTTACATCTGTCCCACGGGCTATTTTTACTTGCTTCATCCTTTCTGACCGAGGACGCCACAACATCTGGTGAAAGGTTATCCAAACGGACACAGAGAAATCAAGCATTAAAGCTGCTGTGAGGTTTACAGTGCTGTAACTCCATTAATACTTGTTTTGACTTCATTTAGTTTAGTCAGAGAGGCTTTTACTGCTAAATTACAGCAACTTCACCGTCATCATCGCAGCACACATGTTTCGGTTGCTTAGTAACGGAAGGCGCGACAATAGCGTAACCTCCGAAGCACCTTGGATAAAAGGATGAATGTGGCACGGCTGGCGTATTCCACGCGTTTTTGATGCAACTTGTGAACAGCCCCTATATATGAAATCCAATTATATGTTTAGTATATAGTCAGTTACTGCAGCTGAAAATTGCATATAGAAAATATTGTATTCAAAATTAATTGCAATGGTCCAGTGGTGGAACAGAAGGGAAGGAACTATGATTAACTTACAAATTGTTTGTGCTCTAACAAAAGGAGGGATTACTCCCGAGGTTGAGCTTTTGCCTATTGTATTCAAAGCAACACCACCAAGGGTAACTGTTTCAATTTGGAGACAAAGAAAGCAAAGAGGTGTGTGTGTGCGTTTGTGCGTGTGTGTGTGTGTGTGTGTGTGTGTGTGTGTGTGTGTGTGTGTGTGTGTGTTTGGAAGAGTTTTCAGAGAGTGCAGCAGTAAGAGTTTGGCGACGCTTCAAAAATGATGAATGATTTAATTTCGTGTTTTGTTCTGCCCTTTGAACATTTTTATTCCATGAGTATTTTTGTTACCCCCAAAAAATAAATTGCAAAAGAACAATGGCAAGAAAAAAAAAATCGAACATTGCATCTAATTCTTTGGGATTTGCTTCATATGGTACTTAGTCATATTGCTGTCTCACTTTGCCCCGGGGTTTAGACTGAGAAACGGGGGCGATGTACCAATATGTTGCTTCACTGCTCAGACCGGGTCAGGGGCTTTCTTATTAGCCTAATTTCCAGTTTTTGCCCAGAGCATCTAAAAACGATGTGCCATATCACCTAAAATAACAACCACACACCCCTACAGTATGATGTTGTAGGTTTGTGTGTCTGTGTGTGCTGTGCATTTAAGCAGCTATACGCATGTTTGAGCCAGTCTGCCTTTCTATCTTTCTGTATATCGTCTGTTCTGAGCGCTAAAGCACTCGATGACTCATCAAACCTCCAGAGATGCAACAGGGGAAAACCCACCCATCCACCTACACACACACACACACACACACACACACACACACACACACACACACACACACACACACACACCCACCATTGTTGATCCAGAAAAAGGTCTGGCCCTAGCAATTTTGCCTAACCTCTCTTTAACAATGCGGCATGACTTGGCACATGCTGTGCTCCTGCTCCCCCTGTGACTGCTGGGATTGGTGTGCTTATTGTGAGCCCTCTGCTGCACATCACCTTTGATTTGTGTGTGCAGCACCGGCTTCTTTTAAGTGGTTTCCTATATAGAGAACGCACACACACACACACACACAAACTTAGATCTCTGGGGACAGCAACACCTGCCTGCAGTTTCAGATCCTGTAAACCCCAGGAAACAGAGAGACAGGAGTGCCTGTTGTGTTTTGTCACGCTTCAGATCAGGAGCAAAGAAGGAATCCTGCGTTGAAGCCCCTGGAACAAAGCCTGAAAATATGGAGTGCATGTGCAGGTTGTTTTGTAGGAGTGGTACAAAATTGATTCACCTATGTATCGCGATTTTTTTTTTTTTTTTTTTTTTTAATGCCAGAATCGATATAAGTGCTTCATTTAAGTCTATGTGGAGGTAGAAAGAAGTTACTGTTTTTATTGTTGTAGTCTGAGTAACGTGACGTCATATCCGTTCCGTATCCGTCAACTTAAACAAACCGCAGTGGGCCAAAACAACAAAGCAGAAAACGGCGGAGGGTCTGCATGGATACAACCTGCACCCTCACATTTTTAATCCAACGTGGTAAACACTACACATACAGCAAAGTATGGAAACACTTGGAGTTTCACACATTGCCAAAAAAAGCAGAGCTAGACATCATGGCTAAAGCTGCATGCTAACTCTGTCATGTATAGGAAACGCTATTGTATGGCGTTAATGTGCGGTCAAGCCAGCCATCACTCTCATCACCGTGGTCAAATCGGCCAACGCTACAACCGTAGAGCACCCATATACTGACATTTATGTTAAATGCATTCAAACGGCCCCGATGGGGCTGACCATGGATGTATAAAGAGAACGGAGCTGACGGGAGAGCTAGCGACGGACGGAGCGAAGTTAGTGGAAGTCTACATGTGTTTTCCAAATAAGGTGTTGACATAGGGAACTGTATATACAAAATACATATATGGAAATAAGATTGATTGGATTATATTCACCAGAAGTATAAAACATTACATGTCCCTTATACATTAAAAACAATACCACTAATTTCTTAGGGAAATGTCTTTATTCTATGATTTTTGGGTTGCTGGAAAATAAATAAATAAATAATGCCTGACAATGACAATGATATATTATATATTTGACTTAAGGACGTCTCTGACTACATACATGCTGAAAATTAAACATCTTTAGGCTATCAATTTAGAGATTTTCCAAAGTAAAAGTCTCTAGAAGTGTATGATTCAACTTTTTCCTATGGTCTAGTGTTAAAAAAGTTAACAAAAATCACAATAAATCATAATATCGAATCACAATACTTGTAGAATCGCAATATATATTACCCAAGTATCTTGATAATGTCGAATCGGGAGATAGATGTATCGTCCCAGCCCTAGCATTTACCCACAATTCTGATTAAATGTTGCAGTAATAAAGTATTGTATAACATAGCACCTGCCTTAAGTGTTTCTGTCTCTGTCTGTTTGTGTCCCCTCCCCCCATCACTCATTCTCTGTCATTCTTTCTCCTCCTCCAGACATCCGGGGTTTGCAAACCTTTATGGACCAGGCGTCTCGGCTAGGTCTGGATGTTTCCTTGCAGAGGGTTGACCGCAACGTCAGCCGAGTCTTTAATGACCTCTTCAACACGATGCGCACGGAGGAACTCAATCGGTACCGGGATACACTGCGGCGGGCCGTTTTGCTCATGAGCCCTCGAGGAGCACAGGTGTTCATCCACCAGGTAAGTTACATTGCTGAGACTTTTCTTCATCTAGGGATCAGCAACACAAGCAGAGAGACAGTAAAACAGTTTATTCAATAAAGATCGCCCATGAACGGAGCACATTTGCCTGGCACCCCTAATCTGACAGTTGATCAAACATTTCATTGTCTCAATTGTTGTGAATGAAAAACACATCAAAATAATTGAATAATAGGAGATAAATTACCTAGCTTTTATTTGGAACGTGCCACTAAAACCAGAATCGTGACCCTTCCCTTGTTAAAACTGATGAAACAACATGTAAAGATGCCTGACTCAACCCAAGTTCTGACCCAAAGCAGATGGCAGTGATCAGACTGTGTG
Source organism: Sebastiscus albofasciatus (assembly GCA_916701655.1). NCBI lineage: Eukaryota > Metazoa > Chordata > Actinopteri > Perciformes > Sebastidae > Sebastiscus > Sebastiscus albofasciatus. Next base: position 193,255 of record CAKAOI010047213.1, read on the forward strand.
TGTTGCCTTCGATATTGAGTTGGCCAGAAAAAAAAATCCCTTTTCAGGTGCCAATATTCTGTATCAGATGTTACGAATATATCTCTGGACAGCAGAAATGGTATTTCTACAGTAAAACATTCATTCTGCCTTCAGTGCACTGCCAGTGAAGAGAGTCTTGTTTACTGCACAAATCAGCAGCACTATATATAACCCCAGGCAAAGTCAAGTCAAATAATCTGTTGATTATTACTTTTATTGATCGATTATTAATCAGATAACAATGAAAAAGCTGAATTTTGTGATTTCCAGCATTTTATCCAAAAAACTAAACTTATTCCTCGTCTTCTTGTACAATGCTCTTGTTCTACAATAAAAAAAATGAAATTAAATAAGTGGACATTGGGGATGCAGATATGCACAAAGAATAAAAGGGATCAGACTTTGCTAAAGTTTCTGTTATGAAGAAATAAAGGATTCACTTTGTTGGACTGTCTGTGACTAAAGGCATGAAATATTCCAACATAACATAGACCCAACTAAACGATGATGAAATTCGTTGCCAACTACTTTTAGAATCAATTTAATCAATTAGTAATCTCTTGAAACAGATTTTGCATTCACATGCGGAATCTGTAGGCAACTGGACAAGATTTATGGTTTACGTTTGTAGTCCGAGTAGTGTTGACCAATCACGTTTGAGCATGCTTTGGTTGAATGCAGGTAAACAGCTCGTGTGGAGAGCAAAAGAGGCGGAACGCATTGGCTGAAATGTAATTTGGGAACCCACCGGCTATCGTCTGACGATGATTTTGCTTTTTATTGGTTTAAAATTAGCTTGCAAACTGGCTGCTTGCGAAACAATCTGGTCGTACATGTCGTCTCTCAACTCCAACTCCAGTCTCGCATCTCAAGTTGATAATCAGATTGTAAAAAACGCAAGGAAAGTCCAGATATCTGCTGGCTATACCGGAACCCCAGAAATATAGACCCTTACCACCAGAGGCTTATTTCTGATCAATTAGTCATTGCCGCCTATAGCTCATACTATCCTACATGGAAGCTAACTTCTGACCTATTTGCTCCTTCCACATCATGTTTGCTAATTATTGCAGTTGGAATCAGGGGAACATGTGGTAGTTAATGCATCCAGCTCCAACTTTAGCGCACAACTTTCCCTCTTTCATCCCACCTTACTAAGTTCAAAGCTCATCTGTTAATCAGCTGTCCTCGCCTCAAAGCAGTTCATAAGAGATGAACTGCCTGGCCCATGACCGACCTAAAGTCCAGTAAACTAGTAGTAATTGGGTTAGATGTTGCAATAACAAAGAACACATTTCTCTATGTTCCTCCCGCTAATGGCAGACTCAAGTGGAAGGTTTTCCTTTAATCAGCTGCAGGGGTTTTACTCATTTTAACCAATTCGTCAAACCATGTTGAATGATTTTGCACTGTAGTGCTTTGGCATGATTGAAGAACACATTTGCGTGGCATTGGCAGTGTTGGGGACAGTGAAAAATATGGCAACATTAAAGCGAGCTGAGTGGCTTGTTCTGCCCAGTAAACACGTCACCGTCAGACACTTAATCTTCTGCCCATCTGGCAAGGATAGGAAAACACTAATAAAACATTGAAGATTTCCAAAATAAATGAAAAATTTGGACCTTAAATACAGGGCAGTAGACAAGTGGTTGTTAACATATGGTTTTAGGTAAAAGTCAAACCTCCCATTTAACAGTAAACTCTTGACTGTGTCTTTTTATTGTTACAATATCTACCCTTTTTATTAACTGAATATATTTTTATCACAAATCCATTTATGATGCTTGGTTGATCAGCTTTCTAGGCATCATGTAAGCAAACTCATCAATGTAATTCAACTTCCATCAAAGCAAAATGTCATTCAAAAAGGTCAAGATGTAATAGTCATAGGACCAAAGCGGTTGATTTTAAAACTAACAGTGCAAAGCAAAAGTGAGATCCACACATTTCATGTTGTTTGGATCAGCAGAAGGAGCCCATATTTGTACAGAAAATACAAAAACTTGAATATATATTTTAGAAGGCAATGCAGAGAATTAAAATATGATATATCTTATTATGTGAATTATGTAAAATTTCCATTTAAACGTAATAAATATTTATCATTTTACTTTTTATATTCTTCAAAATGGTTGCTTCTGTATTACTACCTAAAAACCCAAACGTTATGTGTCGAGCCCAATGTTTAAAGGGCGGCTCCATCTGTGTTCTGTTTGCCTTTTTTTTTTTTCAAATGGAAACGCCATCAAGCTAAGCTAATCAATGTGGTTATGAATAATGTAAAGCACTGGCTGAGTCAAAGTTAGTTGTGCTAAGTTTGGAGATAACTGAAAGGGTTAGTTTGGATTTTTTGAAGTGGGGTTGTATGTATACTCCCACGTTCTGCGAAATAAAATTTGTTTTGTGAATTGAGTCTGGTCTGACCAAGCTATAACTTACTGTCAGAACGGGCTGTCTGACAGCAAGGTAAAGCGGCTGTGGATGGGAGAGGCAGAAAAACTTATTTTAGCCACTTAAGAAAAAAAAAATCAATATTGGTTTAAGTGCGCACTATATTTAGAATAATTATATTCACCGCTTTACCTCACCATCAGACAGCCCTTTATGACAGGGGACTGAAGTGGCTATATAACTGTTTTCAAGACCAGACCAGACTCCATTCACAAAAACAGTCATTTAACCTTGAGGAACACGGGACTTGCTGATCTACAGCTGCATCGATCGGGTAATTGTTTATTGTTTATTTTATGGTTAGGTTTATTTTCATTTTAATTTTCTTGTTCCCAGGACACTGGGGAAGTATTTTCTCTAGATGGAAAACCTTTTCACACTTCCTTTAATATCACTTGCAATGAAATAGATACCTGAGCTGAGTTATGATATTTCTCTATAAGTATTTCTGTATCCATCTTATGAGTATGGTTATACTCATATATGTCCAGATTTAGATTGTTTTTATTGCATTTTAGGCTTGCTTGCACATGCACTGCAATCCTGCCCATAACCAAGTTATTGTCTTGAAATCTTTAAGAACACACGACATACTATAGATAGACAGTACTGTATACATGAGATTGTTTCTATGTCTCAAAATAATTTACTCTCTATCTTTGCATATCCCCTATCTTCTGCACAAACTCATTTAATCTTTCTATGTATTGTGAGCCAGTGCAGTAGAAAAAAGCCTCACCTAACAGAAAGTAAAAAATCTCACTTGTATTCCAATTGGCTTCTTGTAAATTCTTCACTATTAATCTAAAAGTGAAACACTTACTGTATAGATAAATAAATCAGTGCACAGCTTGTGAATACACTAACTAACAGGCTTTCAAGTTTTATTAATGACATACTGCTTTGATCTTTTCCTTTATACCCCCCCCCAAAACACACACACACACACACACACACACACACACACACACTGCTGTAGACATCTTTTCTTTCTTTTTTTAATCCCGCCAAGTATATCCTTTATCATGCCTTATACAATTAACATGAGACATCTTGGAGCACAGCTCCCGAATCCTCCTGTGAATATGTTAATATAATAGAAGTGGTGCGGATTTGTTAATTCATCAAAGCTTCATTAATACCTTGGTACAGTAACTGTTGTCACAGAGCGTACCCGCTCCCCACCAGAGATACTGGGGTAGAAAATGTAAATATGCTAATATCTGAATGGAGAATGATGATGATGCCTTGGAGGGTTAAGCACTCATGAAGTTTCTCAGCACGAGAGAAGAAAAGTAAAGTTGCCATGGTGACTAGAAGTCGACAGAATGCCGAATCAAAAATTCATTACAGGCGACAAATCTGTTGTTTTTTCATCGTCTCGCATAGCCAGGCCTTTCTCCACAGCGCTGTGTCAGCGCTAGAGTTTTTTCATGATGGTAATGTAAATGTTAAGAAATGTGCTTAATTAGTAGGATTAATGGTGTTAGCGGTTTTGACGATTTGCACAAGGCGTGACAAAAAAATGCATTAAAGCAGCGTTGGTGAAACTATATAAAGTTGATCAGCTATAGCTGGGTAGCAGTGCTGTTTACCACACCGACCTGCTCTTCTCTGAATCTGTCATCTGTGTGTTTCAGAGTTCTTTCGGCTCCATTATTTTCTCTTCCTCTCTTCTGCTCTGCTCTACTGTACACTTATTCATTTCTATACCTGCTGACGTGCATGGATTACTGAACAGGCCTTCATAGGGACACAACATGACTGCAAAGAGATGCAAAACAACTACTAAGAGACATAAACGATTACAAAGAGACGTACATCGGCCGCAAAGACGTGCGAAATTACCCTAAAGAGATGCAAAATGACTACAGAGAGACACAAAATGCCAACAAGGATACGCAAAACAACTACAAAGAGATGCACAATGACTACAAAGAGATGCAAAAAAACTACAAGGAGACATAAACAATTACAAAGACACGCACATCGGCTGCAAAGAGATGCAAAATTATTCTAAAGAGATGCAAAATGACTACGGAGAGACACAAATCGACAACAAGAAGCCTCAAAACAACTACAAAGAGACACACAATGACTACAAAGAGACGCACATCGGCTTCAAAGACATGCAAAATTAACAGAGAGACACAAAACGACACAAGGAGACGCAAAATAACGACAAAGAGACACAATGACTACAAAGAGACGCACAATGGCTGCAAAGACAGGCAAAATTACCCAAAAGTGATGCAAAATGACTACAGAGAGACACAAAATGACATCAAGGAGACACAAAGCGACATCAAGGAGACACAAAATGACTACAAAGAGATGCACAATGACTACAAAGAGACGCAATTCGGGTGCAAAGACATGCAATATTACCCCAAAAGAGATGCAAAATGACTACAGAGAGACACAAAATAACAAGGAGATACAAAAAAATGACAAAGAGATAGACAATGTGTAGAAAGAGATGCAAAACAACTATAAAGAGACATAAACGATTAAAAAAAGACACACATCAGCCGCAAAGACGTGCAAAATTACCCCATAGAGATGCAAAATGACTTCAAGGAGAGACAAAACAAGAACAAATGACACGGCCGCGTCTCTTTCAGTCTGTGCATCTTGTTCCTACGTAGGGGGGTGGGGCTTCTGTCTGTGTCCAGGGCCCATTTTCTCATAATTTGTCCATGCCTACTTACTTATCCCTCTACAATGTCAAGTGGGGGTCAGGGAAAAATGCTCAATATGCATTGGGCAGATGAAAGAGAGGCGCCCTTGTCAGGCCGACAGTTCATGAAAGGATTAATAGAGCTGGACTTTATTCATACACTAATATATTCTTTAATTTCAAGTTCACCAACAGAGGACATGAGTGCATTAGCAGAAGTCATCCTAAGTCCCATATTCTATTATTTTCTATTCTATTCTGATAAGGCTCTACTTCCCTGAGTAACATATTCTGTCACAAGTCAGTTGTCACATCTCTAGTCTACTCTGAGGCCAAAGTCATTTCTTCTACTTTGAACAAGATGTATATGTCATTGACAGTGTCTGCGGTTTTACACTGAAACTCTGGGTTCTTGTTTTCTCCCATGCAGACAGTTGCCATCTCGCCTCTCGTTCACTTCGGCCGTGAGAGGATGTAGCGTCTTCTGTCAGCTCCGGTGCCGCCTCGTTCCTGACAGCCAACTACTCTCTGTTCCCTTTATGATAGGGGAACTTTACTTGAGTCACGCGAGCCTTTAAGAGGGTCATAAAGTGGAATTTTAAGCTTTCAACTGTCCCATTTCAACGTCCTTGGGTTGGATTAGTGAGCATTTGTTAAATCACTTACATAAAATGATGCACATTTAGGTACAGAAACGTGACACATTTTATGAATTACCAAAGTCACTCTCCAATTAATTGTCAACGGTGCAGCTCCAAGCTATATATCTTGAAGACACCCAAATTAGATTTTTGGCTCTCTAGGTCCTGGCTTTGGGAGATAGTCATTCATTTTCACCAACATTGATTAAAATGCTTTAAGCAATTGAAATACCTGTACTGAATGTGAAATGTGGAAATGAACAGTTTCCCAGAATAGTCAGACATTTGTATTAACAGTGTATTATTATGCAACCTATTCTCACTCCTCGTCAAACCGGCGCTTGGTCAGCGCCCCTCGGCATCGAAGACCGACGCACAGGGTGCCCCTCTTGCGTTACTTTTGGATGGACCAGGGACGGCATATCAATATACGCTCATTACATGTATAGTGACCTTTAAAAATAAACTTCCGTTTTCTCAGGAAAACTTAGGCAGCACAACCACTTAGTTAGGGTTAGGAAACGGTCATGGTTGACATTAACTTCACTGACTAGCAACTCACGTCAATGCTGACAATGCTAACGACTTACATGATTACCGACTCACGGGGCTGACGATACTAACGATTCACGTCGCTAGCAACTCATGTGACTCATGTGACTCTCGGGACTGACGATGCTAACGACTCATTTGACTACCGACTCACGTGACTCAAAGGAATGATGATACCAATTACTCACGTGACTGACAGGACTGACGATACTAACGACTCACATGTCTCACAGGCCTGACAATACTAACTCCTCTCAGACTCACGAGACTGACGATACTAACGACTCAAGGAACTGACGATACTAACGACTCATATGACTCACAGGGTTGACGACACTAACGACTTACGTCACTACCGACTCACGGGACTGCAGATACCGACAAATCATGTGACTAAAGACTGATGTGACAAAATAAGTCAACGTTACGTTTGGTTTCACACGGGACACGAACAGCTGTCTCCTGGTTGAAAGTCTTGTGTTTATTTGACCCATCCACCAACCATCCCGTCCGCCTTGAACGGACTCTCATGCTATTAATACTACCTACCGTCGAATAACGACGTGGGTGGGTTCATATTGGAGTTAGTTTAAAGCCCGGTTCGTCACATACTGTTGCTAAAGGGTGTCGCCGTGTGTCGGTTTCCGATGCCGAGGGGCACTTACCGGTATTTGACGAGTTGGGAGTGAGAACGGGTTGCATTATTATTAACAAGTGAGCAAGCAAGCTTTTTCAGATTACAATTATGGATTTGGTCTCACAGGCCTGTGAGTTTTGGTCTGTGTCAGCTTTTGTAATGTAACACAAGTTAAATCTATTAACTATTCTCGTATTCTATTGCATTTCGTCTGCGGTTGCGGGACAGTGGCCTCCTAAGTGTTGATGTGAGTGGAAACAGAATGGGAGGTGTCAGTTGGCATGCGAGCTCTGCAGGCCAGTTGATGGATGGAGCAGAGAGGCTGGGTGAGGTCTGCCTCCTGTGCAGCGGCTCCACTGAGCTACAAGAGTGACAAGCGCTGCTGCCTGCTGCCAGGGAACGTGAGAGGGAGAAAGAGATGCTGCACAGCTTGGCAGGAGGGTAAAGAGAGGGAGACAGGAAGAGAAAAAGAGAGCACAAATGAGCGGGATACAAAGGCAGGGAGAGAAATAAAGGACAGTGGGAGATGGATGTAGGGAGGAAAGGTCAAAGATGAGAAAGAGATGGGGAGCTCTTCCAACATAAAGCACTTCTGTGTGAAACAGTAATGGGTGAAATCTAATGGAAGAGATGGCAGTGAAGAGAGACAAAAGAGAGTAGTGCGGAGAGACTGGAATGAGTATGTTATCCAACAGGCAGAACCTATTTAAGAAGGGAGGATGTTTAAACTATTGGAAAAAAGATGGCTTTTGTGCAAAGAGATAATTAAGGTATATATTTAGACAGCTGTAAGCGTTTTAGTCTGTATGTCTGTGAAAGTATGAATGCAACCCACGTTGCACATGTGGAAAATATGAAAAATTGTTCACAAGTTTATCGTACATTTCTTCCACTTTTTGACAGTTTTAATGAATTCAGAAAGACTAGATTGTACCTTGTTACTATCGGCCGAACTTAAACTTTAAAGAAAAACTTGCCTCCAGAACTCGCTGCATAATCATCTGATGACATTTTAGAATTCTGACATATTGCCCAGGAAAAAAAGCTCATAATTATCATCTAACTAAAACTACTGCAGAGCTACTTCAGAAAAAAAAGTTTTGAGTCGCCTTCTTCCAACACTGCCAATACACGGATCTGGGGAAATACTGGTTGTAAACAAGTCGCCATTATTGCGTTTGCGTCTCTCTACGAAAAACACACATTTAAAGGCAAGCTTTCCTAAGAAGTCTACAATGTCAAGCCACAATTGCTCGACTGCAGAGTGATAAAATACCTGGATCTTCCGGCGATCTTCCATATCCATTGGGCCCATAGAGCAGGCGCAGTAGCGTTTTCTTTTAACCCCCGCCTCCCAGCCCTCCGTCTGCGGTTCATTCACATGAACGAAAGAAGGGAAATAACTCTGGATGAATGCATTTTTTCAACTTTTAAGACCAAATGATTTAAATAAGGGCTATTCAAGTGTTCAAACTGGGGAGTTGATTGACTTAAGAAAATGATCCACCGAGTTACAGACGTCTCTTTCCCAATGCAAGTCTGTGGGAAAAAGTCTTTTTGAGCCCAATGGCATCACGTGACGGATACGGAAGTTTTAATTCTACCGTTTGGCCACAACGCAAATTTGCTTCATAGCCCGGTGCTCTTCCTGAGGGCTTGCTTCACACACACTGCACCAGTAAATAAAGTGGGATATTTGGAATGTTTACGTTTACAACTGAAAAATGGTCCGAACAGGCACTGCATACTCTAAATCTTATTTTGATAAAGCCACTCAGTTTTTCTAATTTACCCTGTTATTAACACATTGTTATTATTATTATTATTATTATTATTATTATTATTATTATTATATAAAATCTATTTTGTATTTTTAATATATTGTTTTTTATTTATGTTTTTCTCCAATATTTTTTAAATAATGGATTGTGACATTTGGTAAATGGACTTGGATGGACTTTATGGCATTTATATATTGCCTTTCTAGTCTTCCCACAATCAAAGCGCTTTATACTACATGCAAACATTCATTCACACACATATTCATACACTGATGGCAGAGGCTGCCATACAAGGTGTCAACCTGCACATCAGGATCTACTCTAAATACTCATTCACACACCGATGGCACAGCCTTCTGGAGTAATTTGGGGTTAAGTATCAAGGACACTTCACATGTTGACCGGAGGAGCCAGGGATCGAATCGCTAGTTGGTGAATGACCCGCTCTACCTCTGAGCCACAGCCGCACCCAGCCTGTCTTAGTGCAGAATGCCCTGCTTATATTTAAAGTTATGTTTGTGCAGGAATGATGAGTTGTCAGAATTCAACTGTGGTGCATAGGAAATACAGTATACTGCATTAACTCTCCCTGTCTTTGAGAGTATATATTATCATTATTCAACTTTGTCATGAAAACTCAGATGGAAAAATTTCCAGAATTTGTCTCTATATTATAAAAATGGGACTTTATTTTTTTCTCTGTTGTATTTTCCATCCTGAATAGAAGCTACAGTATGAAAAGCAGTAGCAGTCATATCAGCATGGCTCCATATGAGCTGCCAAAGGATTCAAGACGTAGATGACCTTCACCTGCTGGTAGTAGTGGATTAGTAGAGCCTTCTTTTAAGTTGTAGCTGGTGCTCTTAAGTATCTTGCTTTTTCCTGAACTGTATCTGCCAACTGAAACATCTCGTTCAACATCCAAGTATTTATTTCAAGGGGAAGGAAGCAATATAAATGCCAACACTAAGCAAATATACCCGAGCGGTGTGAGTACTCTTTCAAGGTCAGCTTTTCAGCAGAAACATAGTGTTATTTGCTTGCTCTGTCACAGAAATAACCTCAGCAAGTTCAACAAATCTGGCTCGATGATTGAAATAATTTATTTCAGTAAATAATTTCTTCAATCTTTGTGTTTTTCCACTCTCTTTTTAAATGTCATCCTGTGTAACAAAAAAAAAAAATCACACCTAATAGTGAAACTGTGAGTTTTCTTCAGTGGTTAAAGTAACTAAGTACATTGAGACAAGTGCTGTACTTAAGTACAGTTTTGAGGTATTTTTATTTTACTTGAGTATTTCAATTTTATGCTACTTTATACCTCTTACTCACTACATTTCAGAGGGAAGTATTGTACAATGTATTCCACTACATTTATCAGCAAGTGGAGTTACTAGTTACTTTACAGATTAAACAACAAAACATGTGATCAATTTATAAAATATGATACTGTGCTATAGATATAGACTATCTAACAATTTATAAAGCAGTTAAATGTTACAGCTCCACCAGCTGTATTAAAATGCTGCTTATGTGTAAAAACATCAGGAATAATAATCCAATAATGTACCATGTAATAATTAGGGCTGTTAAAGTTAACGCATTAACGCAACTTGCGATTTTTAGCTTGTAGCGGGTTCAGTTTTAAAGCTAGAGTGAAAATACTGGCATCATATGAAACTAAAAAACCTAAAGAAGCCATTGGTACCAACCATGTCATACTAGCGTGTCGCGAAATAATGCTCCAAACTTACGCTCAATTTTGGCGAGGTAAAACTGGCATGGCCATTTTCAAAGGGGTCCCTTGACCTCTGACCTCAAGATCTGTGAATGAAAATGGTTCTATGGGTACCCACGAGTCTCCCCTTTACAGACATGTCCACTTCATGATAACCAAATGCAGTTTTGTGCAAGTCATAGTCAAGTCAGCACACTGACACACTGACAGCTGTTGTTGCCTGTTGGGCTTGAGTTTGCCATGTTATGATTTGAGCATATTTTTATGCTAAATGCAGTACCTGTGAGAGTTTCTGGACAATATTTGTCATTGTTTTGTGTTGTTAAATGATTTACAATAATGAATACATACATACGATTGCATAAAGCAAGCAAATTTGCCCACTCCCATGTTGATAAGAGTATTGAATACTAATTTGCAATTAATTGCGATTAACTATTGACGATTATGATTAATTACAATTAAATATTTGAATAGATTGACAGCCCTAATAATAATATAACTCTGTAAAAGCGACCATTCTGCCCAACAAGAACTTTTACTTTGATACTTAAAGTCCATTTTGCTGTTGTACTTTTACTGCAGTGAGATTTTGAATGCAAGACCTATGTTGCTACTTTTACCTTGGTAAAGGTTTGAGTACTTTTTCCACCACTTCTCACCATTACCTCTTTTCTGGATGACAGCAGAAGCACGTAAGGGCTTTCAGAACATATCTGTGTACCAATTTGACTGCATGGCAGACGAGGTTGCCGTGTTGGAAACAGATTCACTTGTCAGGACTTGAGACCATGGATCGCTGATTAAAAATGGACCCCTGTGACACCTGAGCGTGAGATGTAATAAACACATTTGCCCTTGCTTGGAATTGTGTTTTGATGCCAAGGACTCTTCCGTCTTATTGTCACAAATACTTGTAGATGGCAATTTAACAGCAGTCTGAGTTGACATGCTATTATGGGGTCATTTAGAAAAAGACAGCGATGATGGCTTTTTCTTGCTTGGGGAATTCAGTGCCGTTGACATGACAGTTTGTGCAGGCATAACACACACTCACAGACATATAAGGCATATAAGACATATAAGCGTACAAGCATGCCTCACACACACTAATATGAAAGTCGTAGATGCCTATTGACAGTAAGCTCTCACTTTGTAACATTTCTGTGTCCTTCACAATTGTTTTGTTGAAGTCAGAGTGTCACAAGTTTTAATATTGAGCCAGGTACAACCTCCGGAAAATCAATTGTGTTAATGCGTTAAAGAAAATAGTGACATTAAAACGAATTTGCGTTAATGCGTAAACTATGACAGCCCTAATACTTTCACCTTACCTTTTTGTGCTATTGTGTGACTTCGGTGAATCCGAACTAACCAAAGTCACACAATGCACAATTTTTTTTATTGGAGTCTGGTGGCTTTGGCGAGAGCATAGATGGATACAACGTCCGAAAGGTCTGTGTGATGGCAAGGTAAGGCAGTGAAAGTATTCTGAATATAGCATACTCTTAAACTGATATTGATATTTTCAGGTGAGCCTTTATTTTAGGTGGTTAAAATATGTTTTGCTGCGGGCTCCGTCCACGGCATTACATTGTTTTGCTTCAGTGCGTTAACTCCTGTCTGTTTCTCCAAGCTGGAGGCGTGCCAACCGTCTACTGTGGGTAATAACACAGACTATGGATAAATAGAGTAAGGTCTAGACCTGCTCTATATGAAAAGCATCTTGAGACAACTTCTGTCATGATTTGAGGCTATATAAAAAAAAAATTGAATTGACTTGAAGTACCTCATACAAACCCCATTTCAAAACAGCCATCACTTTAAGGTTACAGGATGCAAACAACATTTTTAAAATGTTCCAAAAAACAGACATCAGACTTAGAGGAGGTGGCATAATTTGAGAAAAAGAAAATTGCTCAGTCTCTGTCTGCCATGTTTTCAATTCAAATGTTCCTCCTCCTTATTATCTGCAGCACTTTAAGTTGTTACCAAACTGTGGAAAAGGTCTAAAACCATTTTACACCTACAGCACCTTTTCAGCAATAAGTGCTAATATCCCCTGTGTCTAGACTGTCTTCATTTCCTGTGTCCAGTACTTTTTAGTTTGCTTACTTTTTACAATTTTTACTTTGTTTTCATTATCGCTCCAGTTTTTGACAGTATTTCTTAGACATGCAAATGAAGATATAACATCAAAAACAATCCCAATCATTCGATTCTTGTAGCTGTGCTGATTTCCCCTGTTCTGTTTTTGGTTTTCCTCCCATTTTTCTAAATATTCCTGCAGCACAGTTGTGTCTTGGCACCTGGACTTCCCCCTCTCAGACGGAATAAAGCTGGCCATGACCTGGAAGTGTTTATCCCAGCATGACTCATTAACCTGACACAGAGAGCATGGTGTTGGTGCAGGGGAGCGTAGTACTGGCACAAACAACATCCTTTGCGTTCATGCACACACACAGAAGGATGCCCAAACACGAGAACACCTTCACTGCGTCACCCCTCATCCCTTCTCCAGATCTATCACTGCCAGTTCTGTCTACACCCCCTCCCTTAGTGCTAATGAGTCAGGCCAGGTATAATTACAAAGCTCCAAAAGTACTTCTCAGCCATAGAAAAACACACCCAGAAGATTCAATCAGACTGGCCCCAGAGTACAAATGAAGGCCACAGTGTGTTATTGGTTGATTGGCATCATTTGGAATGAGAGGCTGGAAGAGTTTATGGAGGTGACAAAACAAAGCAACACATTAGGGATGGCCAGTACTTGGCAGGGGGAGTGCAGGTAAAGTTTTGAGTAGAGGACACTGTGTGAGAGAATACACACTATCGAGATCATCTGTACTGTATAAACAGACAATGGGTGCAGTCTGAGAATTTAATCCTGTTTGCTGATTGCATTATTGTTTAGATGGAAATCCACTAGTGAATAGTTGATGGGAGATATCCCCATTTATAATTCAGACATACTTAAAAGTTCAGTTGTGCTACAGCTTGAACATGATAATTGCCATATAATGGGCCGTTTTTAAAAAGAAAACTGCATTTGTACACTTATTTATAAATTACAATGTTATTATAAAGTTCTCACATAATGAAATTTGCATGTATTTGCTATTCTGCATATTTTTTGATATGAACTGAATTCCAAGCTTTGTAAAGCTGCAATATGTTTTGTCAAAAGGCTAACCAAGTACTGTGGATAAAGATTAGTACATGGATTTGTATTTATATTGTTCTTTTCTAATGTCCTGACCACTCAACGCGCTTTACACTATGGGCCCTATCTTACATTCGTCACAAAGCGGCACAAAGCGGCACACAGCGCTCCGCAACGGCCATCGCTAGTTTCAGACATACACAGTCGTCATTTTCACGCCCAACGCCCATGTTGTGTAAGTAGCAAATGTACTTGCGCCCATGGGTGTGTTGGTCTTAAAATGAGGTGTGGTCATGAGGCGCTGTTGCTATCTTGAGGCAGCAGAAAACGATTGCACAAAAACCTGATCTACAGTCTGGCGCAGTATTTTCCTGATATTTAAAGGGTGCATTATTCAGATGCAGGTTCACAACGCGTGTACACTCTGCTTGTTACACACACACAAGGAAGCGCCGTAGCTCTCCTCTTCCTCAGTTAAATGCGGTGTCGGCGCTAAAACGTGTTTTTATTCATGTTAAGGAAAACACTAAATTCAGGCGTCGGTTGACAATTTAGAATATAATAGAATATAATGAAGTAAGACTCTCGGGCAGTCTGTATTGTTCAACCTGCAGTGCACTCTCAGCGCTCCTCCGGTCACTGGGGGTGCCCGCTGTGATCAGAGAGAACACGGTGCACACTAAACGCCTCTGTGGCTTCTCCTCTCATCATCCCTCTGTGTGTGCAAGTGTAGTCGAGGCTACTTCCAAGTTTGTGGGCCCTCTCCCCCTAGAGGCGACGTTTTGAGGCTGATGGATCTGCACGTTACGTACCGCCTCTTCGGCAGTGACCGGCTGCAAGCCCGTGCGTAATGCGTCTCCGTGGGATTCTGCTCAGCCGGTCCGAGCCCCCCCGTGGGTTGCATCTGAAAGCAATACAGTTTTCATTATTTATTAATACATGTTTATCATATTTAGCCTAGTGCTTATTATCATATAATTAATTTAACCTGTAACCTCAATATTATGTTACGTTAATGCCTATTTCTCGCCTCAAATGTTTTCAGAATCATCTTGTAGCGCACGGTTTAGCTGTAAAATGAGAAAGTTTGTGACGCATTGTAAAATCTGTTAAAGGAATGCCAAGTTCTGGTCACATGACCGAAGCACAGCCAATAGGAACACTCTCTCTCTCTGAAATGACCTGTGATTGGTCAAAGTCTCCCGTCCCGTGCAAAACATTTTTAAAGCCTGACTACAGAGCCATGATGAGCTGTAGAAGTCCAGTTTTCTCTCAGAACACTTTATTACAATATGCTGAAAGGTTATTATGGAATTTTTGCCCAATGATGCCAAAAATATACTGCCTATTGCCACTTTAATAAGAGACTAAATAAAAACCCTTTGCACCTTACGCCTTACTTTGCTCCCAGATTAAGCACCACTTTACTAGCAAAAGTGGAGTTGGACACGCCCTAAATGCACTTGCACCATGCACTTTACACCATGCGCTATAGATTGTTTAAATAGGGCCCTAAATGTAATGCATGTGTGTAAAAAGTGTAAATTCCACTGCGCATGTTGAGGCGATACTCCCTTGTGTCTTTTGTCATTGTATCCTCAAAATACCCCCACATTTCCAGATTACATTTTACATAACAGCTCAACATTTTGGGCCAAGTGTTTTTGGGCCCCTTTTAATAAATAAAGTGTGTCTTTATCCATCCAACACAGCAGCAACCTGCAGGTTGAGTACATAAATCTATGTCAAAAACACATGCACACACAATACGCACATATTGAAATTCAACATAAACTAGTCCACGGGTGTGTGGTGGGGCACTGGATACGTGTAGATGGAGTCATCAGAGCGCTGTAACCTCAGTGATCATCTGTTGAAGGCCAGAGGTGAAGAGGTGTGTGGAGTTTATCTCTCTCACCCTCCGCTGGCGTCGCTCCCTCCTGGCTTAACTCTCCCACCTCTGGACCCCTGTCCTCTCCCTCTGACCCTCACTGCTGCTCCTCTATTCCATTTTCCTCCCAATAACAGCGTGACAAATTGAGCCTGCCAGAAAACGATCTATCATCGTCCTACATCTCATCCTCCTCTGCCCTCTGTTCCCTCCTCTTCTCTCTCTCTTTTAGTATCTCTTTCCCCCTCCATCCCTGTTACAGGACATTCCCTCTTTTCCTCTTTGTATTTTTCCCATCTTAATGGTTTTGTGTTTTCCTCTACATGGGCACTTTATCTTTCTGCTCTTGCTTTTTTTTTTTCTCCACCACCCATAACCTCATCTCCTTTGTGTCTCCTCTCTTATTGCACTGTATACTTTTGTCTCTGCCTCCATTTCTCTTCCTCTGTTCATTTCTCCTCACCCTCTCTGCAAACTTGTTTTGTTCTGTAATATTCTCTATTTGTTCTGTCACCTCGCTGGTTGCGTTACAGATGGATACATTATGGTATAGATTCATACACGCTTCAAAAACGTGATATCTTTATTCCCCTGCAGTAATGTAATAACCTAGACACTTTAATGTGTATAGTATTAACAATATAGACTCAAATATTAGTGGCAGATGTGTTTGGTAGTGTAAGTGTCATTTTGTAGCCCTTGTATACTTTAACAAATAATTTACAATACCATCCCTGGCTTGAAGCAAAACTACCTTGTTGGTGTGACTAAATTCTAGGGGTGGGAAATACAATTAGATTCAACTGTGTATCGCGATTCTGCTTCTTTTTATGATTTTGAAATCCTAGTCATAATTGATTTTAATGACAGAATCAATATATTTGCTTAGTTTGAGTTTATAGTAGTAGTAATTGTAGTCTGAGTAACGTGACGTCATATTCATTCCGTATCCGTCATATTCATTCCGTATCCGTCATATTCATTCCGTATCCGTCAACCAAAACAAACCACAGTGAGACGTAAACGACAAAGCAGAAAACGGCGGAGGGTCTGCAAGGATACGAACTACATACACAAAATACATGTATGGAAATAAAATTGATTGGATTATATTCAAACAGAAGTATAAAACATTACATGTCCCTTATAATTTTTTTTTTAAAAAAGTACCACTAATGTGTGAGGGAAATGTCTTTATTCTTTGATTTTGTTTTTTTCTGGAAAAAAATGTAATAAATAATGTCTGACAAAGACTGATATACTGTATTTGTCTTTAGGACTTCTCTGACTACATACATGCTGAAAATCAAACATTTTTAACATATCAATTTAGATATTTTCCAAAGTAACAGTCCATAGAAGTTGATAATTCAACTTTTTTTCCCATGGTCTACTTTTAAAAAAGTTGACAAAAATCGCAATAAATCATAATATTGAGTTGCAATATACTGTATGTAGAGTCACAATATCAAATTTGAACCCAAGTATCGTGATAGTATTGAATCGGGAGATAGGCGCATCATCCCAGCCCTACAATATAGACCCAAGTATTAGTAGCAGATATGTTGGTAGTGTAAGTGCCATTTTGTAGCCCTGTATACTCACTAAATATACTTTATACTCACTATCTAATTTACAATACCATCCCTGGCTTGAAGCCAAACCATTTAGTTTGTGTGACTAAATTTGGCAACTCTGTGTGATTTTTCTCCATAATAAGCAAAGTGTTATTATCGTGGAGCGTTGAGAGACTGTAGTGCATACAGACAAAACATTAATTGCTACTGCGTGATGAATAAACGCTACAATTTGACAGGTAAATAATGGCTCCCTGTTTGTCCGTGATCAATTAATGGTTCCTCCCCTCCTGGGAGCTGGTGGGAAACTCGGCAACGTTCTGTGTCCGTGAGTTTCACATATTCAGAACGTGTTTACCTATACATACAAGACATACATTACCTCCAACAGCACAGCGCCGTGTTACACAGTAATTTACTCCAACAAAATCTAAATAAAACCACCTCTTCAGGTACATATTTCACGGGGGGGGGGGGGGCGGAATAATCAAGAGAAATGGTTGTATATCCAAACTCTGGTATTAAAATGAAACCGGGGCAGTTGGCACGCTCTTTACTTGATGGATCGTTATTACTTGCGCAAGTATGAATCATCCGATGAAGTTAAAGAGCTTTTCATAAATAATTTGCCTTTTCATAAGTAATGCTGGAGAATTAAAACTGCGGTGTGTTTGAGGTGATGGCTTCTACCTTCACATTAATCAATGTCAGTCAGGAGACTTTTTAAAATGTGGGAAAGGGCCTTCGAAGGGTAAATAACTTGAACATTGTTTTACTGATGACGGCGGTGGGTGAAAGTGATTATCATGACGATCGGGAGGAAAGTGATGGAAACAACAATATTGGCAGAACTGCCCCACAGTTGGCAGCTTCCTAGCCTCTGCGATCACACTAACCTTGTGCTTTATGCTGCTGCATAAAGTAAGAAAAGGAGCTGTTTAGCACAGCTGGCCCCTTCTCAGTTTGTGTATCTCAGTTGCAGCACCTTAAACTAAGTCTTGTCTTGACAGAGGGTGATAAACTTTGATTGATGTTTGCTATTATGAGTCATGCTTAGCATTATTGAAACAGTAAACCTCTTGGGCGATTTTTATTTCTTCAGGAGGGAAAACGGTTGATCTCATAAAAGGTACCCGCTGAAGTCGATCTCATTTATCTGGTGACCTCTGGAATTGTACAGAAGTGTCAGAAGTCCTTTAAAAAGCCGAGCTGCTTTTTCAGAGCCTGTTGTTCCCTTTTTGTTTCAGTGAATCAGCCAATAGTAAAACTAGAGCACAAAGACCAGCTTGCTAGAACGTGTTAAGTGAACACAACCCTAATTTTTAGGGCTGTCAAAGTCAAGGAGATAACAATGCGCAAATTCGTTTTTACGTCACTTCTTTAACGCATTGACGCAACTCGTGATTTTTAGGTTGTAGAGGGCTAGATACTGGCATCACATGGAACAAGAAATACTAAGGAATCCATTGGTACCAACATTGTATACTAGCTTGTCGTGAAGGAGGTTAAATAACGCTCCAAACTTAAGCTATATTTTGGCAATAAAAAAATCTCATGGCTATTTTCAAAGGGGTCCCTTGACCTCTGACCTCTAGATATGTGAATGAAAATGGGTTCTATGGGTACCCACGAGTCTCTCCTTTACAGACATGTCCACTTTATGATAATCACATGCAGTTTGGGGCAAGTCATAGTCAAGTCAGCACACTGACACACTGACAGCTGTTGTTGCCTGTTGGGCTGCAGTTTGCCATGTTATGATTTTAACATATTGTTTATGCTAAATGCAGTACCTGTGAGGGTTTCTGGACAATACTTGTCATTGTTTTGTGTTATGTATTGATTTCCAATAAAAATATCTATACATCTATTTGCAAAAAGTAAGAATATTTACCCACTCCCATGTTGTTAAGAGTATTACATACTTGACAAATCTCCCTTTAAGGTACATTTTGAACAGATGAAAAATGTGCGATTCATTTGTGATTAATCTTGATTAACTATGGACAATCATGCAATTAATTGTGATTTAATATTTAAATCGACTGACAGCCCTATTCATTTTGTTGTGTTTTTTTAAGTGTTGTAGAGACATTTAAGACATTTCTAAGTTTTTGCAAAACACTTGTGTGCTTCATATTCTTGCTAAATTGGAATAGTGAGAAACACACATTACTTTGTATGTATGTGTTAATAGCTTTATCACTCTGTATATTTGTCTCCCTGCAGCATAATAAGAGATGTAATTATACCAAAACCGTACAATATTGTCGGAAAGTTCTGTCTCTGTGAAATTGTTGCTGTGGGCTCAGGATTATTGCCCAATTCCCAAGTGGTAGACTCAAAATACAGTAGGAGTTGTAAGCGTAATTGCAAAGCCAACCACTCGGAAAACAAGTACTGTATTGGTACCCAGCACACAGCGCATAGCCACCCAAAAGCTCTGGAGAAAATGTTCGATTAAAGTGCAGTCCCAGTGGAAAGAATATAAATACAAACTCCATTTCAGGTGCCCTCCTATTACCCTTTCCTTACCTGTTTTACTTGCTGGCTTTTTCCTGTCCTTATTTTGCTCTTACACAAATATGTATGAGTGAGTGTTCAACATGTGCACATGCATATTCAGATGTTCCTTTGATGTCTCCTTTGCAGGTCTGTGTTAACGCCCACATTTGAAAGATATAGCCATATACTGTATCTCATTTATGCATAACTACTGTATATAAAGATATGTAGGTGGCATTATTCGGTGGGGAACTGGAGTCTGTTTGCCGTTTAGAAAAGGGAGATTTTCCAAAATTATCCAAGCAGCATAAATGATCTTATGTAAGAATTTAGTAGTATCTTTCTCACATATCAGTCAGTATGTTATTATTTTTATATTTTGTTCTTTTGGGAATTACCAACAGCTTGATATTGGTGTTTTTTTCTGATTTGTTTGCTTGCCTCAGGTTTGTTGGTTACGAAGAAATTCAGACGTATACAAGAAGCTATTCCTATTTAGTCTTATAGTACAACATTCATTGTGAATAGTTTACAGTAACATATATTTTCATTGACTATTACATCCTAATAGTTTACAAAGGTAGCAACTGTAGATTCCCGGGTATCCATAATTATGGGTATTATGGATTTAGTCACAATCATTCAATTATTTGCGCAACAGGTCATCAACACCTCAGTGCAGAAACCTGCTGTTCTGAGATGAGTTTTTCTCACCAGCCTGTGGGAGTTTCATGCTGGTGTGAGTGCCTCTGCAATTGCATTAGTGGATTTACTTTGCATCGGGAGCGTTGAATAAAATCCTTAACTGATTTTGATGTAAAAACCCAAAGAGCACTCTGGAGAGAATCACTGTAAATGCTAATGTGTAAATGAGCACACGGGGACATATTTTGAACTCGGATTTCACACTCTGCCAAGAATGTTGCTTGATGTTATTGTGCCAACACTTACCGTGATCTCGTATTTAATTCCGGCGTAGTTTAGAGCTGAAGTATTTCAACACTGTCATGCCAACAAGCCTTCCTTCAAATTGAAATTCGGGCCTTGTTAGAAATGTATTTAATTTTTTCAAACTTTCTCTTCCATCCATTCGCTCTTCTAAACGTCTCCTTTCTCCAAAGGGGCGTCCCTTTAGCTTCTCCTGAAGCGCTCTCCTGTCTTTTCCCTATCTCCATGCTTCACCTCTCCTGATAAACAATTTTTGCACTCATGCATACACACACGCACAAGCAAGCATGCACGCCAACACACTGGCATAACATGACAGGATTTCTCTGAGGTGCTACATTCAACCATGGGCATTGTGACTCTGTCTGAGATTTTACCCCAAGCAGATAAAGAAACTAAAGAGTTACAAGTTCTCTCGGGACTTGCCGGTAAAATAGCCATTTGCTGTCTCGCAGAAATAATCAGGAAGACCTCCACATAGCACAAAATGTAATCATAGTTACAACAGAGAGCTGGTGAGAAGTAGCTATTATCCCAAACTACACAGACTGGGTGGCATTTAAGAACTGCAGAAGAAAAGCTTTTCCTGCCCTTTCTACTTTCCAGGAGAGTTGCCATGTACCTGCTGCATTCAGCTGAAAACTCCAATGCATAAAGATTTTGACAAGTATGACATCAGCCTTACATGCCCTTCTTTCTTTGTCTGTCTTTGTCTGTCTGTTTTTCCTTCTATTCATTTTAGCCTTTCATCTCCTCCTCTCATTCTCTTGGTGGCTAATTAGTAAACTTGAATCTAACTGATCAATTTGTTGCTTAATCTCATGCAGACTTCTTCCCATACACAGTGGGCCATAAAAGCAGCTGTGATTGGACAATGGGGGGGTTCATCTAGGCAGTAGCGGACTCAGGCTGTCTGAGGGGTAGCGGGGAAAAACGATAAAAGGGGTACCAGCTGCATGCGGTGCGGGACCAAGCACGCAGAAAGTTTTCTAGCATGTAGGGGTTGCCTATATGACACTGCATTGTGTTTTCTCAATTTTAAAGGCACTTTGAGCATACTTTATCCAGTTTTCTCAACTGGAATGGGCACTCTGGAGAGCTCTTAATTCTGTTTTCTCCACTAGAAGGGCACCCTACAGCGTACTTCATCCCATTTTCTCCACTAGAAGGGCACCCTAGAGGGCACTTCATCCTGTGTCCTCTACTGTAAGTGCACCCTAGAGCATACTTCATCCCATTTTCTCTATTGTAAGGGCACCCTAGGGGGCTCTTTATCCCGTTTTCTCAACTGGAAGGGCATCCAAGAGGGCAATTTTGGTCTGTTTGGCACTTCATCCCATTTTCTCTACTGGAAGGCCACCCTAAAATCTGTCTGAGTGATACTTAAGTAAGTCTTTACAGCGTATCTCCGGGCAGATTATTTTTGTCTCTTTTAATTTAGTGAAACCTAAAACCTAAACTTGCTCAAACACCAACCTATTAAAACGGTATCAACTGTCTTCTGTTGTTCTTACGTGACGCAGATGTGAACACTTCAGATAAGGTATGGAAAGGCATCCTTTGTTGTACGCATTATGTCTAATTATATCCGCCCAATTAAAGTGGACGTGATTTCAAAGCCCTTGGAGATGACTGTCACACTGTTTTATTAAAACTGCTTTCCCAAGAGGCACTTGAGACTTTTCTATTACTGCTGATCACTCGAGAGGTTTACACAATATTCTTCTCATATTGCACGATAAGCGTTTGTAACATCAACAGCGTGAGTGCGCTGAAAATATGATGTTGACAAAGAAAGCGTTAAATGAAGAAAGACCGCGTTTAAAGGAATGAAGTGGAGCATCATCTGAGTGTTAAAGAGAATGCGACGTAAACATTGGAAGATACTGCAGATACATATTAATCACAATTTATTGCGTGCTCCCCCAACTTAGGGCCAGTGAAGCATGCCACTAAGCCTGATGAGGGAGATCTCAAGGGGGGGGAAGGGTTATGGCAGTGCTGTGGGGCTTCAGGGTGTGTGGCAGGGGGGATAGATGGATGGAAGAGGAGGGAGTCTACTGTCCAGGATGCCCTGTAGAATCTCCTCCAGATCCTTCTTTCAAGCAGGCCTTTTCAGCCCTCTATTCAAAAAGCAGTAATTGCATCATTTTTCAAGGCCCTTGCCTCTGTCTGGCTGTGAGGCTGGTCCCATTAATCAAACTAATGGAGAAGTAAGTGATTTCAAAATATAGGCTTTGATCATGCACCCTCTATCCTCTCCCACAACTCCGCCTTCTTCTGAGCTTTGGGAACCCTTCTCCTCCCACCCTCCCGTATCTTCTTTTCCTCACAGCCCATCTCCATGTGCACTTCATCACATACAGGGCTGTGTGATGGGAAAAATGAATCCTTTTATGCCCTTTTTAGTCTCCTGTTAATGCGCGTAAGAGCTTTGCTTTCGCACATTCTGGCAGTGTTGCGGCTCTCCGGCTTGATAAGATTCCCGCTATAGTACGGGATATATGCGTATGCGAGGGTGCAGAAAATGGTCACTCTAAAATCACTGTGACCTATTAACGGGTAGTACTGTATGTCCCAAAGAATCACATTTCAGACACATTTATTGATCTTGATGAGACGGATTAAATTAAAGTGCTCCTCAGGTGTATTGAAAAGCTTGTGCCAGCTATAAAGCAGCAAACGCATTACTCGATAGCACAGCCAGAGCGTGCTGGAAAATTAGATTCCTTCCAAGCAAGGCATAAACTACTGCTCAGAGACAAACTATCTGTATCTTTGATACAACCCCAGTGGTTTTGGGGGGAATACAAAAGCACACTCCGAAATGCTTTATTTATAGCACATTGGACTGATTTATTGTCTGTACATGTACAACCGCAACCTATTCAGACTTTACTCTAATTGCCCTGGAGTGTTGTTTACTGGGAATTATTATCTATAAAGCTTCTATTAAAGTGCCCATTAACCCGAACAAGTACATGCTAGTATGTATGCTCTTCTCAGTCCATTGTTGTAAACACAATGCTGATTAAGCAAACGTTAAAAACATCGCATGAAACAAATAACTCCTAACGATATCTCTCAACATTGTTAGGAGATGTAGCTGGCAAAATGCCATCACCGCGGCCGCCACCGCCTCCTCTCCTTTTCTCTCACTGCCTTCCTGGCTGTCAGTGCTGTTTGGAATTAGCATTGTGTCAAAACTTAAACTTTCACACTCCCACTCTTCTTAACACCTCTTCTTTCCCATGGTGTTCTGAAAAGACGCGTCTCACGCCGTGCTGGAATAATTAGGATGAGATTCACGTTCGTCTTTGGCCCAGCTAACCTCCCACAGTTACCTCTCTTGCGTCCTTCTAGTCTTATTTCTTTCTTATTTGCCTGCCCACTTATCTTGCTTACTCATGCCCAATTAGGACGAGTTTGGTGCTTGGAGGCACAAAGTCCTTGATTTGTTCAAGAAGAGGGGAATGGTATCAATATCCATCGGTCACATTGCAGGGATTCGTAAAAACAGCTCTATTTAGTGATGTTTTTTTTTTAGAATGCAACCTTGTACCTGATGTCACCTGTTGGTCATTTGTTCAAGCAAGGGGAGGCAGTTTTTTTTTTTTTTTTTATATTATTGGGCAAAAAATTCCATAATAACCTTTCAGCATATTGTAATTCAAGTAGTACTCCAGGGTTGGCAGTTGTCTGGAAAAGTTTTAAAAAAGCCAGAATTTGGAAATACAGCCTTTACCCTGCAGCTCTCTTCTCTCCCCTTTCTGTCCTAAGCCCCTCCCACCACACGAGCATGGGCACATGCACACGTTCCATACTGTGACCTGTATTAGTCGTTCATTTCAAACATCACCCCAATCATCATTGTGATCCTGATGCCATCATATAGTGGTAATTCTATGAAAATTACCGTCCTGTTTTCTTTGCAAACTTGTGGGCCTGTAAAGCCCTTTGAGATACTGTGAGCCATTTTGCAGGCTGTGACGTAGAAGCGTAGAGGCAGCTCTGTGAAGGGGCGGACTGGGTCTGAAATTAAGCCCATGACTTTGATACGGAGAGGTCTTTAAATGCAAGAGGTTAGAGGGCCAGAGCAGAAAATTTTTTGGCTGTAATTTGAATACAGTTTTTGTGGTACAAGGGCTTGGATTTGCATATGGACAGCAGGGACATGTGCCTACCAATATTTTGGGAGAACATAATCTGTCTGCGGCTGCGAGGGACAGGCTGGCCCTTGCCGGGGTTGTACATTTAAACTTATTAAAACTCAATAAAGATCTTCATAAAAAATTCTAATTAAAAAGAAAAAGAAACTGCCAGAGACTGGCCCTCACAATACCGGCCCACCGGAAAAATTACAGAGCTTCCCGATGGCCAGTCTGCCCCTGGCTCTGCATAGGAGTGTGCATTCAGTGTGCACGCTATACTGCTGGCCTTGTTCTAGACAACATCGATCTTGCTCTGGCTCATGGATGCTTATACATCCATGTCTGGCCCGCGATCACACAGTAGTAAACATTTTAGCTGCACTAGCTGCGTGCTCCAAATGCCATGAAAAACACTCAGCTTGTATGATCAATTTGTTTTTAGAAATTCAGAATTGTATTTTTTAGAAAGTAAAAAAAGGGCAATAGTCTGGAAACACAAATATTTTTACATACATTTTTCCAGACCTAGAAATTACTAAAATCAAATTCCATACTTTTCCATACTGCGTAGGAACCTTGCCTTTCGCTGTGGTTAGCAGAAGACAAAACTATTAGCAACAGTTTCTCTCATCTCTGAAACCGACATTGTCAGACTCTCTTTTTGATAAGTCTGTCTTCCATTTCTGGGTTGTTTTCCAGTGTAGGCAGCTGTTGCCAATTTTCCTGAGGGATACTCTGCCGTTGAATTAAGCCTTCAGATGGTCATCTGAAGGGACATGCATCTGAATTTGTAGAACAGCCAATAGGAACGTCCTCTCTTTGGAAAAGTCTCCCATGGTGCACTAGATTTTCTAAAGCCTGAAAATAGAGCCATGAGGAGGTGCAGAAGTTTTCTCTCAGAACACTTGAATTATAATATGCTGAAAGGTTATTATGGAATTTCTGCCCAATGACGGCAAAAATACAGTGCCCACCCCCGCTTTAAGGCCTCTGCTCCTGTATCGTCATCTTTTCCTTTTAGTCTCAGTCTGTGTTCTCAGGCTTCTCACTTCAAAATGTCCCTGTTTACTCCCCTGTAGACCAGTCTGTATTTACTTAGAGTAGGTTTGAACATGAATGGTCTTTTTCCGGACCTCCTTGCCTCTTACTCGCACACTGTACACTACAGGGAGCTGCCCAGCCCAGCACACCTGCAGTCTCATACCACCAGCCACTGAGCACTATGGTAAGTGCTCAATTACCTCAAGAACGGTTATTGAGGGAGGATGGAGTGTTAAAAT
The DNA here is from genome assembly GCA_916701655.1 of Sebastiscus albofasciatus. Classification (NCBI taxonomy): domain Eukaryota; kingdom Metazoa; phylum Chordata; class Actinopteri; order Perciformes; family Sebastidae; genus Sebastiscus; species Sebastiscus albofasciatus. The sequence continues at coordinate 219,271 of CAKAOI010047213.1, forward strand.
CCACAACGTTTCGACATGCTAGCCAGCCACACCTGCTATTTTTCACACACCGGTGGCAGTAAGGTGCATATCTGCACAGGTGGACACCACCTGTCTTGTTTTCCAAGTGTTGATGTTCCAGAAAAGCAGCAATTTCGTCAAGCTCTGTCCCTCATTTGGCACATCCCAGCCTATTTGGCCCTTGGCAAGCGATAGCACGTCTTCTTCTGTGGTCTTGTCTGTCACAGTGGACGAGGAGAGACAAAGGTTCTGCAAAAGTGAAGGTTTTAAATGATGCACCCTGTGCAAATGTTCCCCTCTACTACAGGGGGTTTAAGCAGAGGGGGCTGACAAACTCACTACTCCAATCTTTAGGACATTACTATTACTACTACTACAAAAAAAATCCCCTCCAATGGAAATGTACAAAACCTGAAGCATTAAAGGTAGGGATGTTGAGAAACTAGCATGAGTACATGGGTTTATTACAGTCCTGCGACAGCCACAGATACCGTTTCTTTTCCCCTTTTTTTGTCAGAGCATTTCATTTATTGATTGCTGTCGAGATATAATGAGAATTTCAACAAATACAAAAAGAAAAAAAAACAATTGAACAGCACTACAAACCCTACCATTAATGCTTGATTAGTGCAAAAGATCCAAAGTAGGTCTGAAATATATATATAAAGTTCAAAGTATGTACAAAAACATCACCATAGATATCACAATGATTACATCTACATGTAAGTATATGCATACATATGTAATACACATGTACATAATGTGTACTTATGTCTACATTAATGCTTGAAAACATATGGCAATACAGAATATACATAGTACACAATCTCGCCGTTATTGGATACATTACAGACAAACCTCTACAGTGAGTTGAATTCTCTGTTATTTTCAGTGTGTATTAAAGGCTGTGTGTAATAAGTATGTTTTGCTTTGGGGAATAATTAAATGTTTCTATCAATATTCATATATACCTTCATTTTCATCTCTTAGACACAGACCACACATATGCACACACGGTGTTTAGAGAACTGAAGATGAGAGTAATAAAGGGTGTATTCTGTTTTCTCTTTAGCAATGCAAACAGCAATTAATCCTGGTTAAAAATGAAAATGATACAATTAGGTTTAAATCATGCCTCCAAAGAGGCAGTGCATGACAATGTGATGTAACAGTTAAAGCAGCAGTAGGCAGAATGTTTATAGTATAATTGGGCAAAAATTCCACAATATCCTAGACTGCTGCACCTCCTCATGGCTCTGTTTTCAGGTTTTAAAAAATCTAGCCAGTGACGGGAGACTTTGGCCAATCACAGGGAGAGAGAACGCTCCTATTGACTGTTCTCCGGCTGGTGGGATGTGCTTGGTATTTCCTCAACTGATCTCAACATGGCTGCCATGTCACAAATGTTCTCATTTCACAGCGAAACAGTACATTACAACATATTTCTGAAAACATTTTATACTAGAAATAGGCATTACAGTAACAGAATATTGACTCATATTATTTGATCAGCACTGCCTACTTTGATCATTTAATCGGAGTTCGCGAGTGATTGACAGCTGCTCAGAGATGGCAGCTGGACGGCAGGCTCCAGCTTGGCTCTGATTGGTTGTTTTCCTCCAGTCTGTGAAATCTTACAGATGCCATTAGGAGCACTGGAGGACACAGAGGCACATGATTTTTTTGAGAACACCGATCTCGTGCACTACTGTCGGATATAGGATATAGTGACCGTTTTATAAAATTTACTTTTTTTAATCATATTTGCTCCATTTCTACCCAATACAGCTTTAACCTTTTAACACCAAAAACATATTTATGAATCCAAGGAAAGGGAGAAAGCACAAAAGCACAACAGGTCCTCTTTAAATACTTGCACACAAGCTGGAACCTTGAAAAGCTGTGTTTTTAGCTAGTTTTATTTTTTATTTTTTTAAGCAATTGCAGTACGTCATGCCCACATATGCTCCATATCCCAGAGGCAGGTCACTACAGTTAAGTAGACAGACAGTCAAGCATAAAAAAGTTTGAATTAAAAGGGGGAAAAAAATGGTGAAAAAACAATAAGTGGTGTGAATGATGTGCCGTAGGATCTCGCCTGACACCGTACTTCTCAGCATATCCTGACTAAGCCCTCGTATCTTAATACCACCTTCAGTTTTTTTTCAGGTTTCTTACCTCACCATTGTTTTTACTTCTTCTTCCCTGACAGCCGCCTGTGAGTCGTGACTTTGAGGCAGTTTCATCAGTATGAGAGTGCGATCGTAAACCCTCGAGCAGAGATTACAGCAGTGTGTCTGTAGTCGTCTGCGAGTGTGTGTCTGGGTGTTCTTACCTGGTGGGCAGTGCCTCTTTTATAGGCCGTGTTGAATCAAGTCCAGAGAACATCATGAGGAGCCGGAGAGTCTCCGAGAGGGTGTCATTCAAGGACACTGACATGGATGTGACGTAAGGTCACTGCATTGTAGTGAGGTGTGTTTAGTTAGAGGCCTCTATAACTTTACTGTAATGCTCCGCAAGGACCCTGGCGCAACCGTCTTGGCATGTATTTAAAGTGGTCTATTTTTGGCAATACAAAAAGAAGCAATTAGGTCTCAGCTTCCAACTCTGTCAGAACAAAACAGCTTCTATTTACTCAACACCATCTACACAAAACTGTTTCAAAAAGTTTGTGTAAAACAGTGGAGAGATTCCTGTTTGTGCCAGTTTTGTAAGACACTACCTATTCTGCCCTGAATGACTAAAGGAACAGCTTAATTATTTATATGTTTCCTAATAAAAATCACTTATCTCTCTCTTAAGATGTGTTTTTTTGGGTGTTAAGTTCAGTGTGAAAGGAAAGTTCTGCGATCCATTATTTGAAGCTAATGGCCTTGAAATGGTACAAAGTGCTTTTATGGAAAACAATTATTGTATTTCACTCACCTTAAATCACTCGACTAATGTCACGTAATGGTGGCATGCATTATTCAGTTGCATTTAAATAGCATTCTGTCTGCTTATCTATTGTCTTTGCTTGGAGCCAGTCCCATGGATTACAGATTTTAATTTAAATAGGATTTTGCTTGTCAACTTCATTTTGGGTGTAGCAGCTTTCAGGTCTTGCCCAGGCGTCCTTGTCTCAGGTCATCTGCGAGCTGGCAGGAACCATTGTGTCTCACTCAAATAACACCAAAGAGCATCACATGGCTGCTAGAGTCCTGTGGACATGTTTTGAAAAAATAATTTAAAAAATATCTTAGCGAGGTCGGGAAAAATCTCAGTCACATTCCTTTGTTTCTAAAAATACAATCCTCATGCAGTGTACAGTTATTGTTTTTTTTCTTTCTGTGGAACATTAATGTTCTGTAATATTGTCCTCTCCTTTTACACTTGTATGTGTTAAGTAAGGCATAATGTGCAGCGAGTTGGTCATTGTTGTGAAATAAACCCCTTCAGGGTGATGTAAGACCATGACTTCGCATCTGGGTGTCCCGCTTACTTACTTAAAAAATCAATAATTTGACACAAAAATTGTCCGCCAGAGTCCGACATCAGAACTGCGTCCATGGCAACTGTCTGTTATAAAGACATAACAGAGCGTGGAACGCTGGAATTGACCAACCAGAATTGAGTATTCAGCAAAGCTGTGTAATAGAATATGATTGTTAATCCATATAACTAGCTATGTCAAATTTAACACTATAATAAGGCGTTAACGCAAATATGTTAGTATCTTAAATGCAAACGTAACTTGTGATTTTTAGGTTATAGCGGGCTCAAAGCAGTTTTAAAGCTAGAGTAAAGATACTGGCATCATATGGAACTAGCAAACCTAAGGAATCCATTGATACCAACCGGGTCATACTAGCTTGTCTCAAAGGAGGTTAAATAACGCTCCAAATTTACACTATATTTTGGCAAGGAAAAACTGGCATGGCCATTTTCAAAGGGGTCCCTTGACCTCTGACCTCAAGATATGTGAATGTAAATGGGTTCTATGGGTACCCACAAGTCTCCCCTTTACAGACATGCCCACTTTATGATAATCACATGCAGTTTGAGGCAAGTCTAATCAAGTCAGCACACTGACACACTGACAGCTGGTGTTGCCTGTTGGGCTGCAGTTTGCCATGTTATGATTTGAACATATTTTTTATGCTAAATACAGTACCTGTGAGGGTTTCTGGATAATATTTCTCATTGTCTTGTGTTGTTAATTGATTTCCAATAAAAAATATATTTGTATAAAACAGCATATTTGCCCACTCCCATGTTGATAAGAGTATGAACTACTTGACAAATGCCCTTTTAAGGTACATAAAAAATGTGTGATTAATCATGATTAACTGTTTTAATCGACTGACCTCTCTTAATATAACGCTAGATGTGTTGGTGTTAGGTAAATATAATATAATCTTGTATCTTACAGTGTGTTGCTTCTCACAGTACATTGATATCTGTTTGTCCTTGTGTTGTAACTGTAGTCACAGACGAACAAAATAACTTTTAGTGAAGTAATCAGTTTCTTCTCTGTTAATTATCCTGGTTTATTACATTCATCAGCTGTGCAATAAAAATCCAATTGCAAATACCATCAAAGATCCACAACATAAATTTCCCCCAGGTGCAGGGGTTTAGTTTATGCTCAGTGCTTCCCCAAGGGCACCCTGCAGAAATGCAAAGTAATTCGTATTCTGCTAAGATCTAATTTTCAAGAGGTGTTCTTCTTTGGTGTCTTGTTAAAATGCTAACTAAGTTTAGATTTTCCTACAAACTATCTTTGTTCAAAGCTTGCTCACAGTGTCACACACTTACGGATGTGCTTTGTTTCTTAAAATATAACAGCAACCTGGCTAAAAATATCTGATTATGAGAAAGTACAATATTTTGGATATGAAACATATGCATATGTTACCAGGGCTTCAGATTCCTGTCTACAAAAGAGTATAACTATGGACTTAACCCAAATCAATCAATCATCTTGGCTGTATAAGTAGTTTGGTGTCTGTGACAACAGCATGATAAATGATGAGCAAGACCTTTTAAAAAAATACAATGAATGTCTCTGTGGTGTTCATGACATCTGTTTTGATGGTTGCTTTAAAACAGGCGGAGTTATTTTGGCTGCATTATGCAAAGAGAAAAAAAAAATGATTTGAGTAATTAAAGCAATTACAACTAGGCTAATGAAATGTAGGCAAAGAAGCTTTGAATACTATAAATATTTTATAGAATTGGTTGGAGAGAAAGCATTTTCATTTAGTAGCATCAGAGGGATATGACTAGATCCAGTTTATTTATGTACATGCCCTATCATTACACGACTGTGTCAGATGCTGCAGTTTAGCAAGCCAGCAAGGGTAGCATAGTGCAGTAAATGCAAAGGTATAATGACGGAGGAAAACAGTGAGGCCGTTGGGAATGTCAACATTTTCCTCAGACCTACTATAAAATTATGTAAAAAACTCTACGTGATTAAAATTGCATTATACAGTTGAAACTGCTTATAGTGATCACGGTTACAGTGACCAATCGCTCATATGGATCAAAAAGCTTGGGACGGAATCACTCCTATACAAACGCTGTTTAAATAATTTGCTTATAGTGATCAAGTAGTCCGCTTACAGTGTTCATTTTTGGTCTTTTCATACATGACAACATATGGAAAAACATTTTAAAACTACGTTAGACTAATGCTAATTGAATTTTTGTTTCGTTTTTTTGACTTTACTCCCTTGATACTTTGCCTCGCGGAATGTCTGTTTTACCTTGATACCTGAGGCTGATGCTGCAATCACATTGAAATCATAACGGGAAAAGGAAAGTCATTTTCTCTGAATAAAAAACAAAAGTGCACAAGGAAAGCACCTGTGGTTGAAGCCGCCATCGTCAAGTGGATTGATAATGCCTCATCACGTAATGTCCCCAAAGTGAAACTGACCGGCTCTTCGGCACTCCAGCGCTGGCAGTTCATGCAGACCGGCACCCGTCTTCCTCCCTCTGCTGCAGAGCCGGCCAAAAACAGCAATGCCTCACCCTCGGTGAGGGAAAAAGCAGAAGAATTAACAGCAAGCCAGTAAATAGCAACGCGGTCTGTTTCATTACTTTGTATCCATGTATTAAATATATAAATGTCACTTAGATGCTAATCTGCATTTGAAATGTTGCACAACAACAGAAATCCGGTTATAATAATCATCTGCTTACAGTGATCAATTTGACCCAGACAGACGTGATCACTATAAGCGGTTTCCACTGTATTAACTTATTATGCACCAAAATGAACTTCCATGGGCTCCGCCATTTCTGACAACATTAGCAAACATGTCACAACTCATGAACTCGGAGCTTGCAGAAAATTTCCACTTAACGAGGTCGTGAATACCACAACAGGGAGGCGTTCATGGACTCTTCTCGTGAACACGGTGAACACTACCCAATTTGAAGGCAGCAAAACTACTTTGTTGGTGCGGTGGCTTAAATCCATGCTTAAGGCCATGTCCATCGCACTGTTTGAAAAATCGCAACTGAAGGTTCTTAGGCCTTACTGAATACCTGCACTCAAAAGGCTCTTCAGCCTGCTATTGTATTCATAAAATGTCACACCTAATTTTAATCCTGTTAGTGACTCTTAGAAACCCCCCACACAACATTACAGCTCACACATTGTGCAGCAGTCCACAGGGGGAATATGTCATAGGGACTATTAAAGAGTAGCCACCACATTCTCTTACTGAATATGCCAACATTGCAGATATTAAAGAAGAATGGTTGGTTCATGGTACTCAGACTGATTTTGTGAACACTTTTCTTCATTCATGTGACAACTATTTAGGCTAATTGAATAAATCAGTATGGAACATGTCAGATATTAAAGGTGCTATTGATAATATTGATATCATTCAGCCACTAGATGTCACATTCTCCCTCCCCTGTTCCATTGCAGTTACTTCACAACAAGTCGTTGGCAGGCATTTTCAATCAATTTCAGCCGTTTATCGTTTTGTTTCATGTCGTTTTACTATTGGCTCACAAGCCTTGTTAAAAGTGGGAGCCAAACGTCGGATATCTTCCACAGAGATAAACAATACAGTAATTTTGGACCCTCCAATTTTTTTTTAAAAATGAT
>CAKAOI010047214.1:0-36057 GCA_916701655.1 Sebastiscus albofasciatus
CACCAATTCGAGGTGGAGCATATTTTAACAACTTTATATCCTGCTGAATAGTTTAATCCAGGGGTGTCAAACATATGGCCCAAGGGCCAGAACCGGCCGTCAAATGGTCCAATCCGGCCCGTGACTTTGCAAAGTGTGCAGAGAAGTCAATCATTTCAATTTTTCCAATAAAATGCACTGCTATTCCTGTTTATACACTGGGGGTCACGCTGTCCTAATAAGACTGCCAACAGGTTTTGCGGAAACCTGTTGGCAGGTTTTCGCAAACCTGCCAACAATAAATAAATTGTTGGCAGATTTGCGGAAACAGCAGTCTCTTTTTAGTTGTAGCCAACTGTTCATCTCTTTTGGAAATGGATTTTGTTCATTAATTGTGAACATTTCAGGAATGTACTTGCACATCTTTACACTTAAAGAAAGGGAAAACTTGGTTATTATGCAATGGTTTTACTGGTCCGGCCCACTTGAGATCAAATTGGGCTGTATGTGGCCCATGAACTAAAATGAGTTTGACACCCCTGGTTTAATCTATAAAAATGCATCATATCCTATAAATTGATCATTTGTTTTGTATGTAAAATCTTAAATCTGCAGAGGAAAAAGTAAAGCTCTCAAATAAATGTAATGGAGTGAAAAGTACCTCTCAGAGGAGTACCTCCTCTGAAATGTAGTGGAGAAGTATAGTGTAACATTAGTACCCTAAAACCTAAATCTTAAACTTAACAGACGTAAATTATGAATAAATGACAGGAGAAATGTGACAAATGCTTCCATACAGCATACAAGGGGTCAATGAATGGTTTGATAAGATGACAATCATATCCAATGGCCTCTGCAGTCACAAGATCTTGACTCAAATAAACACATATGGGGCATTTTGGACGGACCATTGTTCAGTCCCTCAGGCTAAGTTTCAGATACTCGATGCCAAGGCACGCTGAAACTGTTGTTGTAGCTTGCATACCTTACAAAGACAAAACATTTTTTTTTAGTTTTTATTAAAATAGTTTAGTACAAAAGTCAGTATCTATATCCTATAAAAATATATTTCCATTTAAATTCAGCCATGATAAGATAAAATAACACTACAATTAACATGCAAAGGTTCATTTGCCGGCAAATAAACATGTAGCTCTAACCACAAAATAACAGAATTACCCATTTGTTAGTGTGAACATCACTCATCTTTTCCTCAATATGTTTACATATTCCTTGAAACAGGAGAGTAAACGTCTTCTGAAATGAATTAGAACTCCACCCCAGAGCTGTTTGTTCATGATTACACCGTTGCTGTGCTCCCTGTCTCCAGGAGCCTGTCTAGTGTGACTGGGATGGATTGTCTGTGCTGAACCAGTCCGTCTCACAGAGTCCCCTCTGTGCTGTAAGAAGGGTTACCAAGTCCATCAGCGGAGTCTCTCTTTGCCTTTTTACGCATTTGATGCTGCCAGAAAATCACAGCTGCTATGATGAGAAGTAGAAGGAGGGCGACTCCTCCTCCTATGACCCCAGCCAACAGTTTATGGTCAGAAGATCCAGGAAGGTCATACCGCTTACAGGAGAACTCTGAGGGGGTGCTGTGTCCTGCAATGTTCACCGCCTCCACACACACTTTAGTCCCAACCACCAAAGATCCGACAAAACCTCGTCTCGAAACTCCCCCAAACTCCAGACCTTCACTTCCCTCTATCACCACTCTGTACCCAGACACCACAGAAGATGGAGCACACCACTGCACCTCTATCTTCCCTCTGTTATCCCCTTCACTGATTAGCTGTAGCACTTGGATGCGTGGTGCATGAGGAGGCACATCAACCCCGCTGACCCCAGGACAGAGGCACCCAGTCTTTTCTGAAATCTGTTCGCAGGGCTCCTCGTTCTCCGAGCAGGGGTTGTACTGGCAGAGCTGTGGACTTTGTTGGACGAAGGTGTTCTCCACGGTTTCCTTCACTTCAGGAGTATGGTTGTGGTTGTGGTCGTCATCCCCATAGTCATCCTCATAGTCATCATCTGAGCCCAAGGCAGTTATGTATATGATCCGAGGACGAGTGACGGGAGGGGAAGTGGAGGCAGCACGGGTGAAGAGGTGGGAGTGGAGGAGAGGCGAGGTGCTCAGAAAAAGGAGAAGCACGGCCAGGTTCCTGCACAGTGACGTCATCTCTGTGGACAGAAGTGAGAAATGATGAGATTCTAAAAATGTTGGTTATTGCGAAAACAATACAGAAGATAGATCTACATAGCACCGTTAACTGTATGTTTATCCAGTCAGTCTAAGAGAGGAAATACATCTTCATGGGTCATTGCTTCTCTGGTGACCTTGTACATTAAGATTATACCTAGAGGCCAGTATGAGAAGGAATTTAAATGGAAATATCAGAGCTGTCGAAGTTGATAATAACGCGTTAACACAAATTTGTTTTAACGCCACTAATTTCTTTAACGCTTTAACGCAACTTGCGATTTTTAGGTTGTAGTGGGCTCAGTTTTAAAGCTAGAGTTAAAGCTAAGATACTGGCATCATATAAAACTAGAAATCCTAAGGAATCCATTGGTACCAACCACGTCATTCTAGCTTGCTTGAAGAGGAGGCTAAATAATGCTCCAAAGTTGCGCAAAATTTTGGTGATGAAAAACTGTCATGGCCATTTTCAAAGGGGTCCCTCGACCTCTGACCTCAAGGTATGTGAAGGAAAATAGGTTCTATGAGTTCCCACGAGTCTCCCCTTTACAGACATGCCCACTTTATGATAATCACATGCAGTTTGGGGAAATCATAGTCAAGTCAGCACACTGACACACTGACAGCTGTTGTTGCCTGTTGGGCTGCAGTTTGCCATGTTATGATTTGAGCATATTTTTATGCTAAATGCAGAACCTGTGAGGGTTTCTGGATAATATTTGTGATTGTTTTGTGTTGTTAATTGATTTACAATAATAAATATATACATACATTTGCATAAAGAAAGCATATTTGTCCACTCCCGTGTTGATGAATGTATTAAATTGACATCTTTGAACAGATAGAAATTGTGCGATTAATTTGTGATTAATCACGAACAATCATGCGATAAATCTTGATTAAATAATTGAATCGATTGACAGCCCTAGTAAATACAGAAACTGAAATCAAGAAGCTAGAGTCATTGTAGTAGTGGTCCCTGCGTCAAAACACAGAAACCAAAATACAGAACTTGGTCTCAACACCAGGCGAAAATAGTGAAGGATCCACAGTGGTAAAAAAATAAAGATAAGAGATAGGACATATGAGATTTTAAGATTCCCTCTTTTGACAGAAGACAAGAAAGGTTTCCTGAGACTGGTAAGACTTAAAACATATGTCTGGCAAATGTTTGGCTTGTTGACTATGAGTCTATTTCACAAAAGTTTACATCTCGGAAATGGCTCTGTGTGTAATCAAACTTTTGCGGTGTTCTAGTTCCCATCCTGTAAACAGCTTTAGATAAATAAATTCTGATGAGTGCTGGAAGAAGAAAGACAACTATTAGGGTGACCCCATCATCAGCTCGTCCAGTTTTCTCCCGGCACCAAGCCACATGAGATCTGTGGGAACCATGTCTGGATTTTCACTTTACATTCTCTGGTTAATGTTGAAACGATAATAATACCCCAGAAGATCATTTTCTCATGCCTTTAAATGCAACTGGGACCTCTTTAGAACGAACATGTGTTTTGCATCTGGCCAACACACACATCAGCATTGTGATAAAAAGTAACTTAAAAGTAAAGAAGAAGGTTTACTGTACCTGTTTGATGGTGGTGGATATTTCAGGTCTCTCTTGTTGCCACTCTGTGTGCTCTCACCGTGTACTATGGTCTTCTGCTCTCACCGCCTTTAAGTTGTTTCCCTCAGACTCTCCCCTCCTCCTCAACACCCCCTCATTTTCTCCCCTCAGTGCCTCTCCCTCCCATTTCACTCTGCATGCTCTGTCTTTTTTCACGTCTTGCCTCCTTCTCTTTCTCGACATTCAGCCAGCCGCTGTTTCTCTTTTATATTCCCTTTGTTTGGAATTTTTGTGAGAATGCGTGTCGGGGAAGAAGAGGGTGGAGGGGCCGAGGAGCCACCATGTGCCTACGCTGTGTGCTGCTCAGCATATCAATCTGCTGGGTAGCAGCGGGAGGCAGGCTTGTGCTTGTTGCAGTATGTGTTTGTGTAATATAGGTGTAGCGTCGGCCTGTTTTTGATTACTTCTTTTAAGAGCTAGACTTCCTGCGTACTCTGCAGGTGTTCTCATGTCTTAACTAACAGGACATAAGGTCACTTCAGTGTGTTTATGTGTGCCTGAGAGAGTGGGGGGTGAAGAATGCATCCATGTGTATTTATCATAGACCCCCTCCACCTCTTGTAGCCCCCATTGTGACAAGCTGGAGGGGAACGATAAAGGCTCCTTTTATGGGGTAAAGCTGGCAAAGAGGGCGAGTTCTTTCTTATTGCAAGTGCCCTCATTGCACTGATGAAAGGAAAAGTACCAGGCCAGAAGCCTCCCTTCTTTCTCAACTTCAAAACTCAAAGGATTTACTCGAGCTACGCCACTAAACTTCCTGATCACTTCTGAGCGGAGTTGAGTCTGTTTATTGTTAAGTACCTGTGCATACAAGGAATTTTCTGGAGGAGCAAAAACAACAAAAAAGTGAGCGCTTGCTTTTACAAATCAACACCATGAAGACAAAATGTTAAATATATGTTCACAAGAAAAGGACTGAGTGCACAGAAACAATAAATCATTGGGAGATGAAGGAACACTGAAGACACACAGCCACTTAAATTGTACTAGCAGGAAGTAGAGTACAGATTTATGTACTTATTTGGAAGAAAATGTTCAGATTTATGCACATTTTGTGTACAGTTGTGTACATGCATAAATATATATATTACACAGTTGTGCAGAATAAGATTGAATGTGAGAGAATCCAAAATCTTAAAAAGTATGTTGCACTCCAAAATCCCCATATGTTTGGAATAAACTGTTATAGCCTATGTGGCTTTTGATACTGATGAAGCACACGCCAACATTGTTCGCTCAGAGCTGCTCATCTTGAACTTACAAAAATACTGAAATAAATAAAAGACTTCCAGTGGGTCTACAGCGGATATTTTGGCAGTAGTTTTTGCATTGTGGGTTGTGTCTCATTATGTCTAATTGTAACATCATGTGCTTCCTTAAAGGGAATAAGGTTGAGTCATGAATGAAGAAGTGACAAGATTTCCAACAAGTTTGGGATTAGAAGCTTAGTTCGGTGTTATTTACATCATGGGATTGATTGGAACCTCTTGCACTTCTTGTTCTTGTTTATCATACACGTGGAGGACATTAAAATGATCTTTTCTGCGGGCTAGCTGACACACAGAGCTGTGCTCTCCCATGCCACGTTGCTGCTTCGAGCCAGATAAATGATGAAAGAAGCAAAAGATGGACTAAATAGAAACTCAAAGTGACAGCTGGAGCAGATTGAAATCCATAATCAGTTTCAGATCTGAGGTAATCATAGTTCCCAGGAATTTTTTTGTTGGAATTTTTTTTCATTGTTGGACTACTACGGCATGTTTTTAGGAATACAATATTGTATAAATCAGGCTATAAATGATATATGAACAAACCTATAGCTCTGTGAAATCCTTCAGAATATGAATGAAACTGAAAAGTTTGGTGTACATGTATGTAATTCTACTGAAGTGGAAATTTCATGAAACGTCCCCAGTTGATTACTTACATTAAGACAATTACTTTTGTATTATGTATTATGTTTTCTGAAATGTTATGTTTAGATATGTAAATGAGTCACTATCTAATGATAACACTGAGTAAAATCAAGAGAAATCTACAGGCAAATAGACAAAGTAGTAAAATAAACACCTAATTTGGATGTTTTCTTTCCACTAGTCTGAAAGAAGACATGTTATGGAAGCAAAATAGCCCAAAATCTCAAAATTGACCATTGCATGAAAAATCCATGGCATTCGGTAGGCTACTTATTATAAATTATAATGCAACACACTGAGGTGGAAAATTCAGAAATGCATATATTCTTTATCCAAGGATGTAGATGTGTATCACAGAGATTACCTTCATGTCTACAGGTTTTCCGGCTTCAAGCTTCAGGTTGTTTTGGCTTCATGAGACAACCATCTCTTCCACCCCCCGCCTCTGTCCCACTCCTACGTCAGGAGCTGAAGGAGTTTCAACAGCCTGCCGGTAACTGGGTGGTACAGGTTGCGGTGACATATCAGAAGTCTAAATGATTCATTCCAACATTCATTCCCGAACGAGACAACCCATCTGCAGGAACTTTGACTTCCAAGTCTTTTCTCACATTTCCAGCACAGCAGTCGTCATACATAAAGCAGCACAAAGCAGTAATAAGTGTACAACATTGTTACACTCACACTACAATGTGTGATAGTTGAAAAATCAAGTAGACAGGGTTTAAATACAAACTAGAATTACCGTCACACGGCTTCCGCCATCCAGTCAAGTTGCAGTTTACATCCATGTCTGCCCAAAATGTCACCACTTCATTATTTTATCCTATTAGACGTTTGTGTGAAATTGTCATAATTAGCGTATGAATTCTTGAGTTATGGCCAAAAATGTGACTTGTGACGTCACAGTGACCTTTGTCTACCAAAATTGAATTAATTCATCCTTGACTCCAAGTGGACGTCTGTGCCAAATTTGAAGAAATTCGCTCAAGACGTTCCCGAGATATCGCAAGAATGGGAAGGACGCGAGATCACATTGACCTTGACCTTTGACCTTTGACCACCAAAATCGGATCAGATCATCCTTTAGTCCAGGTGGACGTTTGTGCCAAATTTGATTAAATTCCCTCCAGGTGTTCCTGAGAAATCGCATTCTCGAGAACGGTCTGGACGCACGGACAACCTGAAAACATACTGCCTCCGGCCAAAAAAACCACACACACACACATGACATCAGTGATTTGTGGGGCTATGGTAAGCATGTCACTGTTTCTGTGGGTGAGCAGGTGATCAATACAGCTATTAATATTGTATGAGTGAAGGAGGCATAGATATTTAAAACACGTTGACAAGCTCATGTGCTATTAGTATGAGTGAGCTCACTTGTGAGTCACATTACATCAAAACGAAGGAGCTCCTCTTGTTCAAATAAGGGAAGAGGACGAGAACACAAACAAGTATGTTTACAGGGACCGAACATCTGTATTTTTCAGAATGACTTTTTTCTGCGTCTTGTACTTTGCCTCTGACTATCTTATCCTTATCACTAATCAGAGTGGAAAACAAAAGGACTGTTCAGTAACACTCATGGTCATAGGCAGGTTGGTCAATCCCCGATGAGTGTTTAGATTAGTCTTTCAGGTGAAGCCGAGCCCAGCACGGGAAGCAGACATAACAGCGCCCAGATTGCACCACTCATTAGTCTTCACTGTCGATGAGTAAAGCTGTTCACATTTGAACCGTTCAATAGTGGGCGACATCACTGAGGAGACTGTGTTTGCTGCCAGTTAGAAACAGGCGAGTAAACTGGAGTATTGCTTCAAGGCCCTCAGGGAATAAAGGAAGCCAGTGAGCGCGAGTCATACTACTCTAGATAAAGACGAGCCCGCCAGTGCATTTTCCCTCTCCCACCACCACAGCATGTCTGAGCATATGCTGCCAGACAACCTGCACGTATCCCCGCCACCATCATCTGATTGTAGATACAGCGCCACGATTTCATCAGAGTGCTGTAAAGTCTTACAGAAACAGAATGTTTCTTAACTTATTTAAGGGGAATTCCTCCCCTCCGCCTGTTCAGCAAGTTAAAACAAAAACTTTCACATTCATTCTCTCAAGTCAGCCTCCATCCTTCAGCGTGACTTTATCAAACTCAGAAATGTGTGGGCTTATCACAGATGCTGATTCCCTCTCCTACCCACACCTCTCTAAGGAGTTGAAGTATTCCATTTTAAACAGGAAGCACTACTATTGGCTGTGTCCCCGTTACCTTTGACCTCCACTTCATTCAAAAGGAATCCCGGGGTAGTGTGTAACCACGACGCTGTGAAGTTGTGTGAACTGCTATTTTTAGCTTTTAAAAAAGGGCCGTGGAGCCAGAGAGGGTTATGCAGTCTAAATGATCCTCAACTAGAAACAGACGTGTGATGATGATGAAGCAGCACCTTCTGATGACGAGGTCCCACATTCCTGCCACTGCATGTTTGTGTGATTATGAGCTACGTTGAATGAGTGGGCTGGTAATGACAGAAACGCTCCTGCAACAGGCGGAGTTCAGCTTAAATCCACCCTGCTTAAGTGAATCAACATGGATGTTGACAGATATTAACCTGCTAAATGGCCATTTATGTATCCCATTAATGTTAAACAAGACAACTCAAGACAAGCTTCACTGTGATTGGATTAAGGGGTGATGCTATGGCAACAACACTGTTGATATGTCTCAGGTGTTTTCTGGTGACGCGCCTCGAATAGATTACACAATATAAAATATACAAAGTGTGAGTGGAAAATGGGCATGTTGGCCACACCGTGAGTCTGTGACTGCAGACTAGATCATAATCAACACACACAGTATATACTACAGCGTGTTTCTTTATTTTTATTTATTGACTTAGACTCTACACGTACTCTGATACAGAACCATTTCATCGTAAAATGTCAATGAATAAGCCAGAGAACATGCCATAACATAATCATAAATCCAAAAGCAATATGTTTATGAGAGGGGAATAAATAAATAAATAAATAAACTAAATAAAGAAGAAAAGCGGGAGAAAATAAATAAATGAAATATAATTCAAATAAAAACAAGGGGAAACAGCCAAACAAACGGTCAAAATATAATAATAATAATAATAATAATAATAATGATAATAATAATAATAATGATAATAATAATAATAATAAAGTAATATAGTAAATGAGTGGAAAATAAATTGAAATTCATTAAAATAATTATAATCATGAAAAAAGGAAATGCATAGTATTATAATAAAATAAATACTAACAAATTAATAGGTAGATGAAAGCTGATTGCGAGACAGTACTGCAGCATTTTTCTTTTTTCTTTCTTTTTTTTAACTTTTTAATTATTGACTCAATGAGACCGTACATGTACTCTATTCTCCAAGATACAGAATCCTTTCATTGTAACACATCAATGAATACGCCAGAGAACATAACAAACCATAACATAACAATCAGAAATCCAAAAGCAATATTTGGGGTAAGAAAATAAAGTAAATAAATAAAAAGGAAGAGAAAATAAATAAAATAAAATACCAGCCAAACAAACAGTTTGTATTATTATTATTATTATTATTATTATTATTATCATTATCATTATTATTATTACTATTATCATAAGTAAGTAATTGATTGGAAAATAAAGTGAAATTCGTTAAAATAATAATCATGAAAAAAAGGAAATGCATATTATTATAATAAAATAAATACTAACAAATGAATAGGTAGATGCAAGCTGATTGTGAGACAGTACTACAGCATGTTTCTGGTGGTCTAACACACATCTCACCTATTCTACATTATACGAAAAGACAGTTTGAATCAGTTTAGTTCTCTGAGTGGTGTAATTTGGGTGACTTTATATTAAACATGCCATTATTAATTATAATTAAATAAAAACTTCCATAAAATAACAGCTGCCTGCAACCCGTGGCAGCATGACGGGTTAACAGGAGCACTGACTCATCCAGAGCACCAGCTTGACAACAGTAAAACGCCTTTTGTGGTCCTCAACTGTTTAACCACATAGAAGACCTTTCTCACAGCAGACATTTTGACTTATCCTAATAAAAAAAGGCATTAATGACAGCTCCGTTCTATTCCAGTCTCCCAGTAAGTCATGACAGTGAGCCAGTATGCACAATGCCAGGACCCTGAGACTGAAGCCAAAATTAATTTTATTATTTACGCCTGTCTTTTTCCTACTGTGGCATGATGTCTTCAATGAAAAAAGGTATATTTTAAAACAATTTTATTGTGTTATAGTGTATCTGAAATAGACCAAAACAAGGACATGTCAAATGGTGGGTAACTTCCTACCTGAACAAACCCTTACACAGAGTTATAGCTTCACCTAGTGGTGAATACTTGTATTTGTCAGCTAGACATTAATTAAAACGAAACTATCCCTGGGACAACAGTGTTTTTTTACCTATTTGAGGTAATCTAATTTAATTGAATGTAATGGATTGGTAAATATGCTGATTTAATTTGATTTGTGAACACACAAGATCAAAATGACAGTGTGGTTAAATCTATTTCACATGCTTAACCCTAACATTGTATACATAGTTGGCATGTCAAAGAAGATTCTAATGTACTCTCTGCCCGAGCTGGTGCTTTTGTTGCTCGCTCACTTGAAAACTCTGTTCAAGTGTGAAATTCTTACACTTTAATTATCTCGGCCAGGAGACTCTCTCTCTCTCTCACTGCATAAAGAAGAGGAGAAACTGTACCTACATGTTTACAAACTAAACCTAATCATCAGGCCAGCCTAATTCCAGCCTATAACTTATTGTGTTTTTGACAGAAGCAGCCAGATGTTCTACTTAACTTGAGTAAAAGATGACAGTGATGAAAATGACTAATGTACATTTACCTAATTTGGAGGTATTGCACTTGATTCATTTCCCTTTTTAATACTTTATACTTCATTTAGATCACAGAGATAGTTACTTGATAATTTGCAGATTCATATTTCACATATAACACTATATTTATTTAGCTGACATACAATACGTGCATTCAGTTATGTGGATGCAACCCAACTATGCTAAGTACTATAAAGAGATAAGAAAGAGTCTTTTTACACCACACACAGAGGAAAATGTTAGGGCTGCAACTAATGATTATTTTCATTGTTGATTAATCTGTCGATTCATTTCTTGATTAATCGATTAGTTGTTTGGTCTATAAAATGTCAGAAAATGGTGAAAAATGTCAATCAGTGTTTCCTAAAGCCCAAGATGACGTCCTCAAATGTCTTGTTTTGTCCACAACTCAAAGATATTCAGTTTACTGTCAGAGAGGAGGAAAGAAACCAGACAATATTCACATTTAGATGCTGTAATCAGAGAATATTGACTTTTTTCTCCCTTATTCAAACCAATTAATAGATTATCAAAATAGTTGGCGATTAATTTAATAGCTGATAATTAATCAATTAATTGTTGCAGCTCTAGAAAATATATGTACTTTTCTACTCTTGCTCTTATTTAACGTCCCGTCTATCAGTGCGTTTTGTTGTTTTATGTGAATGTGTTTTAATGTTGTGTCCTGTCTGGATGTCAGGTGTTGTTTTAATGTAGGCTACTCTTTTAATAGCAGTTTTGGGAACCAAAGACACATTTCTGTCTTTTGTACTCAAAAAGCAGACAAAGTATTTTCTTGCTATTTGTCTAAGCTTATTAAATATGATGAATTGATTAAACCACCTAGCAACAGTCACAACAGTAAAATGATGTTTACACATTAATCCATGAGTCATAATAGTCCAGTGATTGAATAAAATAGCCTATAACTCACATGGGCCGAAAGATAGTACTGTATTTTGCTCATAATATTATTATATTAAGTAGGCAATTTTAAAAAGCCGGACTTTTAGGCTACCTATGATGGTAGTATTTTTACACTGCTACTTTTACTTAAATATAAGATCTGAATACTTCATGTCAAGTGTCTTATTTTGACAACAACTCAAAGATATTCAGCTTACTGTCACAGAGGAGTAAAGAAACCAGACAATATTCACATTTAAGAGGCTGGAACCAGAGAAATGTCATGATTCAAACTGATTAATCAATTATCAAAACAGTTGCTGAGTAATTCAATAGTTGACAACCAATTGATTAATTGTTGCAGGCAGCTCTAAAAAAAAATATGTAGCCTATATACTTTTTACTCTGCAACACTAGTCAACAACTAGTTTCTTTGAGGATAAAGACTTTACACATGATACGCTCATTAAATATAATAATATAATAATAATAATAATAATAATAATATGATGAATTGACAGATTAAACCCTAGCAACAGCTACAACAGTAAAATGCTGTTCATTAATCCATGAGTCATAATAATCCAATAAAATTTATGTCATTACTTACTACTATTATGTACTTGAACTTTAGTAAGATTTTGAATGCAGGACTTTTACTTTTAATTGTAGTAATTTTTACACTGCTACTTTGTTTTACTTAAATAAAAGATCTGAATACTTCCTGTCAAATGTCTTATTTTGTCAACAACTCCATGATATTCAGTTTACTGCCATAGAGGAGGAAATAATCCAGAAAATATTCACATTTAAGAGGCTGGGACCAGAGAAATTTCAGTTTTTTTCCCTAAATAATGACTCAAACTGATTAATTATCAAAATAGTTGCAGAGTAATTCATAATCGATTAATTATTGCAGGCAGCTCTAGAAAATATATATATAGTCTATACTTTTTACTCTACAACACTAGTCTATAACAAACACAGTAACTAGTTTCTTTGAGGATAAAGACTTTAAACATGATACGCTCATTAAATATGATGAATTGACAGATTAAACCTTAGCAACAGCTACAACAGTAAAATGCTGTTCATTAATCCATGAGTCATCATAATCCAATAACATTTATGTCATTACTTACTACTATTATGTACTTGAACTTTAGTAAGATTTTGAATGCAGGACTTTTATTTTTAATGGTAGTATTTTTTACACTGCTACTTTGTGTTAATTAAATATAAGATCTGAATACTTCCTGTCAAATAAGGGGAGTAAAAAGTAGCCTATTTGAAATGGGATATAAAAGTAGAAAGTAGCATACTAAAGTGAGGAACAAGTACTGTACTTGTACTTAACCTACTTTCTACCTCTGTGTTTTAGATTATATTTGAGCCTCAGTGGAGTTAGACCAGAAATGGGCGGGAACATTGGAGGTAGCTGTTGTTTCCTCCCGGCTAGTACAGTATGTACACCACTCACTATACATAGATACAGGAAATAGTACATGATGGGGCAGGGACACACTAAAAACATGCGTCAGAGCACCATATATTTAAGTCAGTGAAAGAAACAAACTTGTTTATTCGTAGCTAAATAAATGTTACAGTAACGTAACGTTTTAAAATCTTCTCTAACCGATGATACGGTTGAAATAGATGCCAATCGTCGACTGTTTAAATACAGGATGTAGTTACCAGTCCTGTCTGGAATAGTGATGTGTCGTCACGAACGAGCCGGTTCTAAGAGCCGGCTCTTTGAACCGGATCTTTTAAGTGAACGATAAGAGCCGGCTCCCGTCCGAGAGACGTTTTTTTTCTTTTTTTCTTTAATTAATTCAAGGTAGAATGATAGGACGATCTTCTCCGCGCCACGGGCACTCCATGCACTGACTGTGACTGAATGTTGTGTTAATGACGTCCGTGGGACCAAGGACGGGAGTGCACGGCGCGCTGACGGTCTACAGGTACAGAGCAGGAGGAAGAAGAGGAGAGAAAGAGAGAGCGGTGCGCGAATAGCAGACAAGATGAGTGACAGTCGGAAACGCAGCAGCATGTAAAATTATGGTATTCTGGAAATTATAAGGTTTAGTATAATTAAATTGAATAATTTAAGTGATATAGATAGATAGATAGATAGATAGATAGATAGATAGATAGATAGATAGTAACTTTATTGATCCCGAGGGAAATTCAAGTTTCCAGCATCTCAGTTCCATAGTGCAAAACATGTTAGTAAAAAGGCAGTAAAAAAGTTAGTAGTGCAAAGTACAAAGTACAAAAAAAATATACCATATATAAAAATACAAGGAGATGAAGAAAATTGTTCAAAATGAATATAGTGCAGGGTAACAGCTGTGATACACAACTATTAAAAAAGTGACTATAGTGCAGAAAAGACTGTTAAAAATGAATATAGTGCAGGGTAACTCCAGTAGCTTAATCTAAAGTGCACTGTATTCATTATTATATATGTGCACACACGCTAATCATAGGTCAAAACAGCTGAAGCTAAATTTGGTGGAATTATAAAAGGCAGAAAATAATGGTAAAAATGAAGAGCCATTTGGGAGCCGAAAGAGCCGGCTCTTCTTTGGGGAGCTGAGCTCAAATGATCTGGCTCACTAAAAAGAGCCGGAATTCCCATCACTAGTCTGGAGGAACATAGCAGCTTCGGGTGTCTGAACTGAAACGCTCGGATCCACTCGGGTCTTTCCGTGAAAAAATCCGAAGTGGCGAACTCCGTCCCACAAACTGTACCGTAACTGTAACTGAAGCTCCACCATTGGTTAGACGAGTCCATCCGCCGGGGAAACAGAGAGGCGGGGGAGGCGAGCTTGATGAATGACGGCCATAGCTCTCTCTGTTGACACTTTAAAGAGAGAGCCAGACATATATATTTTACATATACACCGTGTTACCAGTAGATGAAGGAGGAGGAGGAGCGGTTAACCGTTTCTATAGTGATGTCGGTTGGACTGCGTGACGACGGGACAACAACGGTGTCGAGACTGAGCGGACGGTTTTCACAGGTTGATGATCCTATTTGGCAGCGAAGCCAGCAAAAGTAAATAGTCTTTAGGCTGTTTTCTAGTAGGCTTACAGTTAAAGGAGAGCTAGGCGGTGCCAGCGTTAAGTCCTGGATGAATACAGCCCAGCATGAGAGAGTGAACGGTCGCTGAAGTTGCCGCTCGCACTCGGTCTCCAAGCAGCAGCGTGTAGGAGGCTCGTCTCGTCTCGTCTCGTCTCGTCCGTCTATAAGTGACCCGTCTCGTCTGCCACATTTTGACACATAGCCAATCAAAATCTGGTATTCAAATCCGTGCAGCTCTTATGTCAGTGACCTATATCTCATGCATGTGCGCCGAGAGCCCACAGTAACCTCTCAGACAGCATGGGGATCAACGGGTTAGACAACCAGCCAGCTGCAGATCCTCCTCAGCAGACGGAGCAGAGAGATGCTCCGGAGGATCGGGGTAAAATCGTGCAGGAGGACAGCGACCTGCAGCTGATCGAGGCCGGTAGCAAGCCACCTCTCTCCCCGGAGTCTGAGGCTGTCCAGGTGGAGGTGGTGGAGGAGCAGCATGGCCACGGAGAAGCATTCGTCCCTCCTGAAGGAGGCTACGGCTGGCTGGTGGTGTTTGCAGCCACCTGGTGCAATGGCTCCATCTTCGGCATTCAAAACTCTTTCGGCATCCTGCATTTGATGCTGGTGAAGGAGCATGCAGACCCAAACGACAAGACGTCTCAGTTCAAAGTGGGTGAGTACTAGTCTACCAGACAGTCTGCTGTCTGCTGAGGCGAGACAGTAAACATCAAACTGGTGCACACACTCTTGAGATGCATGCATGCTTACAATCACTCATATGGGGGAAAAAAGTCATTGTCAGTGGATGATTGTCATTTGAAAGAATATCAGCATGATGAAACTATATTTACATGTAACAACAGCTTAATAATAGTAGTTTAAGCTGTATATGTGTCCCACATGGGAAAAAAATATTTGTACCTTCAGTGGAGGTTTGTTATTTGAAAGAATACCAGCATGATGAAACTATATTTACATGTAACACCAGTATAATATAAGTTTAAGCTGTATATGTGTCTCATATGGGGAAAAAATAATTGTACCCTAAGTGGAGGTTTGTTATTTGAAAGAATATCAGCATGATGAAACTATATTTACATGTAACAACAGTTTAATAATAGTGGCTGTATATGTGTCGCACACATGTATCTATACCTCTATAACAGACATATGTGGGTTCACCCTGCACTTAAAGTGGCACACTAAAAACACATGTGTTATATTACATTATGTGCCTGGCCAGTACATTTAAAATCTACATATTGTTAGAAAAAGTGTCTTAAAAAAATGCCCCTTGTTTGAGTTGGTCAACTGTATGTTTTGGAGAGCACCATTCATTAATCAATCATTAACAGACATTTAACAGACTAGCCGTCTACGTGCTATCCATCCATTCATAAACACCATTTTAACTCCATTAACTCGCTGCTGCAAATCCATTTCCCTTAGTCACAAATGGCCCTTTGATAAAGTTGTTCCCTGGAGGGCTGAAAGTTATAGAAATGTACCACAGACATTTTAACCACATGAAAAGTGTGACCCGACCAACTTTCAACTTTTTGCCCCCCCTACATAATCCACAGAATGTGAAATATGCAGTATTTGATCTATTATTACATTGCTTTTTTCTTTTTTTCCCTGTACTTGGACTGTTCACACAGTTGAAAGACACGAGAGAGATTGAGAAATAGTGATGACATGTGACAAAAATCCTATAGTGCCTAATATAGTATATAAAAAGCTAAAAGGCCTTGTGATCATTCATATGAATACGTGTCACAATAAAGCTGCTGTTGACCACTTATTCAGGGCCAGAATAAGGCCGACGTTCACCCCGTCTGTCTCCCTGCGTGCTTCAATTTAAACTATTCTGGTGAGGATTATATCACAGGCTCTCACTGGGTGGTGCAAACTTGACTATGATACGGCAAATATACTGTAGCAGGCAAGGAGACACATCTTAATATAGAAATGATGACTGATGCAGCGTTGAAGGAATGAGACCATTGAGTCTCCAGATGAAGTTTGAAAACAAAGCCTCCATTAATAACTGACATTTTTTTGCTTGTTTTGTTACCATGTCGTGGAAATGTTGAGCTCAAAAGCAGAAATTTAAAGTCAGCATCAACTTATTGTTTAGGATGCATCGATATATTGGCCGGACGTTGGTATCGGCCGATATTCGCCTTTGTTGACTTGTCATCGCCCTCTCAGCAAATAACATGACATTTCACCGATGCCAGTGGCCGATATTTATCTGTTGTGTTGCGTCTATTTTGCGCCGGTTAAATGTTGTGTTGGTTATTCTCGGACAACAGTGACCAGCTGCTGATTCGGAAAACAAGCCACTGGCTGGACACAACTCTGGCACGACGGCAGGTGCCATGAGCTATGTGCACTTCATCCGCTACTAGGGCTAACCCAAATGCTTCAAAGCTTTGACCTTTGCTATGGTAATCGACCTTCAAATCATGTATTCGAATGTTTTGTTTTTAAAAAAATGATAATATATATCTATATGTTAGGGCTGTGAAAGTTAACGCGATAATAACACTTTAACGCAAATTCGTTTTAACGCCACTAATTTCTTTAACACATTAACACAATCGATCTTTCAGAGGTTGCAGCGGGCTCAGTTTTAAAACTAGAAAATCGAAGGAATCCATTGATACCAACCATGTCATACTAGCATGTTGGAGGAGGATAAATAACGCTCCAAACTTAAGATACATTTTGGCAAGGAAAAACTGACATGGCCATTTTCAAAGGGGTCCTTTGACCTCTGACCTCCAGATATGTGAACGAAAGTGGGTTCTCTGGGTACCACGAGTCTCCCCTTTACAGACATGCCCACTTTATGATCATCACATCACATTTTTCAGACTGTCTGAAGATGAGATGTGGCAATAAATTGAACTTAAAGGTAGCTGCGGTGTGCTGACCTTTTTCTAAACTTTTAATATTAAAGGTTGTTTCATAAATTTCTATGATTGAATTTGTGCTCATTCGAAGACAGTGTAATGAAATGCTGAATGACTTTAAAACAGTTCAGTTATCTTTTATAATGAAGAGGTCTTTATTTCCCTGGCACAAGGGGAACAAATAACAGCAAAACAAACAAAAACATCGGTCTCAGCCCAGAATTTCACCATCGGTGCAGACCTAATTATTGCCGATGCAGCATCTCTGGAGGCGCTATAGTTAGAGTCTCTACAGCTTCGAGGTTGTTAATCAACAACTACTAACGAAATGAGTAATTACACGTGTTCTTTTATAGGGATGAACTTCGTGATGGGCGATTCTGTGAAATGGTCTGTTTTCGATTATAGTACAGAGAAATGTTTTTGAGGAGGGGAGTGGCGTGTAACAGGAGGAGTGGGTATTTTCTTAACTTCCTGTCAAGATCCACAATCACCAGCGCAGGTTAAGGTCAGGATGTCGGTAGGGATTACAGCTCTTAAAGCTGTTCCCTGGAACAAATTCAGCCCTTTGTCATCAGCACGAAAAAAAAACAGTTCAGAAGAGGAAGGGAAAACATACAGTGAAAATGTGCATGATCTCACTCATTTGACTACAGGTTAATATCTTTAATGGCATCTTGCACCTTGACATTTCTAATTTATGCGAAGGAAACTACTGAGTCTGGGGGCGGCGCGAAAAGGCATCACATTACTTTCAGGTTTTTGCGTGAGAGTCTGAGAACATGTTGGGCCTGAAAACAGACACCACCAGGCCAGATGTATTACTTAAAGTATATCCACAGAGGACTGTTGCTATCGGGGTTGTTTTTGGCTTGTGAAGGATTTCATCTGCAGCCGTTCCTTGGATTTGTAGTTGTTCTCACATGTGAAAGGATTAAGCTAGTAGGCTGAGTACTGACCTTTTCGCCCCCCCAGAAGAACAGAAGAAAATAAGAGGGGAACGGCTTAACAATAGTCACAGTTGTAAAGGCTCCTTTTGATCAAGAGGGAACAGTCAGTGAAAGTTAAATCCACACGTGGAGAACATCTTAAAAACATGTTTCACAAGCAATAAAATACGGCACCATATAGGAGAGGAGGCAACAAGAAGAGATTACCATTACATCTTTATACTAAGCTCGATTCAACTGGGTATTTATTAAGCCTTGAGGGGTAAACAAGAGATTTTCAAAATAGCTCAGAAGTATCAAGGTGGGGGATCAGCACAACTCTTTTTTTTTTTTTTAAGTAAAAGAAGAAAGAGCGGGTTATGAGTTGCAGATGTGTTTTACTCAATAATTACAGCATGGCACGGTCAGAGGGTTCATTCCTGTTGCGATCACATGTACAAAATTGTCGGGTATGTCGAAAGGTGTTTAACCAACACAGCATTCTTTGAATATTTAAAAAACTGTGGTCTATAATGAGTGGGGAGTGATGACATGATGTGTGACTGAACATAAGGGAATGCATGGAGCCCTGTGTCTACTGCAGCAGAGTTTTCAAAACTGGGACTATGTGTGAAGGGGCGGAAGAAAGGGACTGAGTGAGCGAGGGATTCATGTTTTATTGATACTTGAAATTATTTCCCAAATATACACCACCAGCGTGAAACAGATCAGTGGGAACACTGTGATGAAACATTCAAGTACATTGCGTCCTATTTGTGTCTGAATGGAGAGCGAGAAGTTACTCAAGTAATACCAACTTTATTTTAGATTTTTTTTTTTTTTGTTTTGGAGAATTTTCAGTGCCAAAGTCATAAAAGCAATCCAGGCTCCATTAGCAATGCTGCACCATTAGTAAAACCAGTAAATGAAAGGTGTTTTTTTTTCACTTTAAGTGGACAGACTGTAAATCTTACTGACAGCAGCATTTGGCCGTTCACACAGTTTTCCATTAAATATTGAAAAGCCACTGATAATGTATACATGACACACAGGAATGCACGCTTTTAACAACATAAGTGGGAAAATGGAAAAGTATCAGAAGTCTTCAAGCACCTCTGTGCCACATTTACACACACTAAATTGTATATAGTCCAGAGTGACTGCAGTAATCTTTATGATAACATAAAAGTAAAACTAGTCAGAGATTGCGGTGTGTGTGTGTGTGTGTGTGTGTGTGTGTGTGTGTGTGTGTGTTCAAACGTCGAGTTGTGTGTTTTATCATGCCGCTGTCCTCTTTGTGTAACCTTGTTCTGTCTTATTTGGCTTGGCAATCATTAGTATTTGGGTAAAATCAATATCACTTTTAAACATTTTTTTATTGAAGTCAAGTATTGTGATTGTATTTAACCGTAACAGTGAAGCATCGCCCTGAGCAGAAGCTGCAGATAAACAGACGGTGTTTACTCAGGGATGAGTGTACTGGAACTGTGTTCATGTCAGGGTGGAAAAGCCTGTAAATCAGCACATTCAAATTTGAAGTGCAGGTTAATCAAATTTGTATATCATTAGCAGTTCTTTAACTCATTTGTGCCGCAAATGGGAAGACATTTTCAAAATATGTTTGGCTGAAAAGTGAGTTTTTCTTGTCATACTATATCTAGTGTTTGGGCACATGGGACTACTGTTTTTGCAATAGATTCCATTATATTTTAGTAAAAAACTGTATTTGTAGGCTTGTGCAAATGGCTTTCGGATCATATATTGAGGACTGAAGGGATTATTAATTTTTACCACGCCAATATTAACGCGATTTGAACTTTTTTTTTTTAACTATCAGAACTAGGATGTTAAAATAATCTCTAGAATCTGCGCCCTACTGTGCGTGTAGAGATGTTTGCAGTCTCTTTTCCACGGATCTAGCACCCCACATCTCTGTTCTCCATATGTCTGCTCAGCAAAACTTTGCTCTGCACTCCATAAATGTAGTTATGGACATGATTAGGATTGTGATATTAAAGATTAGATAATAATGTAACACGATGCTGTGATTTTGTGGCGATCAGTGATCGCATGTAACCATGATAAGAAAATAGAAACGATCGCCCAACTCTAAACTGCAGTCCCATGTGCCCAACTACTAGATATAGGATGATAAGAAAATGGAAAAAAGGGGCACAATCAAGTATTTGGTATCTATGAACTCATACCAAGCTGATAATCAAAGATATGTACACATATGCAGTGTAAATACATATTAATATAGAAAACATTTATTAAACACAATGTTTGTGTTTTTTTCCTCATTTTTATAAAATCCCTGACTGTTAATAAAAGTGGGATTTTTCCACTTAAAAGCCAAGTCTCAACTCAGTAAAGAGAAAATAACAGTCGGGATTCAAACAGGTGTCTGTGCCGTCACAAGCGAACTCCTCCGATCATTAGCATGCCGCTGTGCTCGGTGTACTGCTGTATTGTAGCTCCGCTGCCCCAGATTTCACCAGCATCTCCGGGGCAGCTGGAAATCCCAGGTTGGCAGATCAGCGAGTACTGTGGCATTTTTGGCATTCCAGAGGCCAGGGGAATGGGTTCAGGTCGGATCAGAGTCTCTGAAAGCTCCACATACTCATAAATGGGTACATACAGATGATCAAAAACAGGGCTGCTTTGTTGAATGTAGGTTTACATTCAGTTTTCTAGCAGGTGCGAATGTAAATAGTTGCGGAAAAAGAAGACAACCTCTCCCTATCCGATAAAAAGGAGTGGATAGGTGATAAATAGCATCTTCGTTTTCACAACTAGAAGCAAGCGTATGTGGGAAATATGGTGTTAACTTTTGAGAAACACAAGCTCTGGGAATCCCACCAGCATGAGATAGAGGCTGCCAGTTGTATGTTAGTATTGGAGTAGCAGAGTAACAGATTGTGTATCGTCGAGAGTGAAGTCGTGCTGCTACACTCACATGTGACACTCTCTGCAAAACATATCCAGTATACTGCATATCCATACAACCCTCTCTTGCATTATTAATAGTGTCAAGTGGTTTGCACAGCAGTGAATACATCTGAAGGAGTTGCCCATGGTTAGTGAGCGGTACCAAGTAAACAACTTTAGGGAGCATCCGGAGGTTCAATGCTGTCAAAACACATTCTGTCACCGTTGGTACGCAGGACAACAGGGATCATTGGACCCAAATGCAGACAACTGGAGGTAGCAGGAAGTATTCAGTGATTTATGGTAAACGCCCTACAGGCAATAGCAGACAGGTAACAGGCAGCGTTGCAATTATGATGATGTGACAATGGAACAAAGGATGTGGACCGGTATATGTAGAGAGTGGCAGATGCAGGTGAGGAGGTGGGCGGGGAACGCCAGGCAGAGCTGATTGGAAAAGTGGGAACAGGTGGTGTGGCAGTCAGGTGATAGGGAAAAGGAGGGAAAGTCCGAGGGCATCTGGTAGACGGATGGAAAATGGCAATATTTGGGGAACTAGAAAGGAAGGACAAAGTGTGACACATTCGTGGGTTGCGGCTGACTGTTTGAAGACACTCCTCCACCCACATCTGTGGCAGCTGGTGCCCCAAATGACTTGTCTCACACTCTGTGAAGTATGCAGCCTGACCTGATGTACTGTATGGTAATAAACCAGTTACGTAACTGATACTTAAACAAGAATTTATGAACACAATACCCATGTCATCAAACAGTATCAGCTTACGTAGAACCACTTTGTTGAAATTACGAGGAAATTTGACATCAATGTAAATATCTTTACTTTATTTCCTCTTGGCAGTTGGACGATACAACGCTACTTATGCTGGGTATCTGCCAAGGCCTATGGAAAGGAGGCTGGCTCACGGGCGGACATGGGTCTTGGGGTATGGGGTATAACACATGCGCAGTGTAACTGAAGCTGCGGCAGTGGGTTGCGATTGGCTCAATTTCGGTGAGTGCAGGCGAGACTTTACTGCGCATGTGTTATACCCCCAAAGATATGACGCGTGACCCAGCCTCCTTTCTATGGGCCTTGGTATCTGCTAGCTACCTTCTGAATTAGCTTGCTTTGCTTTCATTAGGGTTGTATGATTTTGAAAAAATATCTTATTGACTATTATTTTGACTGCAATTGCCATATGATTTGCAATATTAAAGGGAATGATTATTTTTACCTTGTTATTCTCATTTTCATCGAAAAATATAGTAGTATAATAGTTTTTGCGGGGATCTGTTCCAAACAAAAGATGTTGTCTTAGGTCTGTAGAATATGATGCGTTGGCCAGGACATCGGCACTACAATATTTATTTAAAAATGGTATTTTGACACACATTTCACCTTTAACAAATATTGCGCATTTTGCGATTTGAAAATTGCAGAAGGCCATTTTGCGATTTCGATACATTTTCAATTAATTGCGCAGTCCTAACTTTCAGGTGTTTTTATTGACAGAATCCCTCAAAATGAAGCTTCTGTCCTTGCTCTGGTATAACCGCAGTTTTTTGACAGTTAAGTGCACTGTCCAATAAGACCTGTTGAGGAAATGACTACTCGAAAATAAAAAGTTGAGTGAGGATTCCACTGAAACATTTGCAGGCGTCTGCTCTGGTAAACATGACTCATAGTTGGAATATACCGGATACAATATCTTCTGAGGAACTTGATGGTCAAAACTAAGACACCACTTAGCTTGGTAACTTTGCAACCCTACCCATCAATAATACACCATGGTCATTTTATAGCTACTCTTTGTTATGGTCTTTGGCTAGAGAACACTCTTAACCATAAAAAAATGTTGGTGGATCCAGTGCTGCTAACTAGTGCCGTGCATTATACTGTAGGAAAAACATCAAATCATTATGTTTTTTACCCAATTTCCATGCTGTATGATAGTGTCTTTTAGTGTTTATCAGCTGCAGCCTGTTTGCACGAAGACGTATGAATGACACGATAATGCGCAAGGCTTTTAGTGTGCATTAAGAATGCTTTACTTGCTTTTGGCGTGTCAATTGTATGCAATGTAACCTGTACTGACTGCAATGTAAACACTCAGAGCTAGTGATGTAGATTAAAAAGCGAGAAAGACCGCTTATGGCGGCGGGTGGGGAGGTGGAGGGATCCAACAAACACACAACTTTTAACCCGGAGACTGGCGTTTTGTAAGTTACATTACATCTTTTAGTGACGTGTTTTCTGTGTTACATTGTTTACGTACGGATTTTACTTATTTTAAGCCCAACCATGATGTTTTTCCTAAACCTAACTATGTGGTTTTGTTGCCTCAAACTAACATTACCTTAGGTTTGTTGCATGGCTTACAAATGACACGTGAAAAGCCTAAAATGTGTCCTCAAAACACACGGAATGTCCTTGTAACGCCGTGCTATTTATACGCCTTCCTGTGAGACTGGGTTGTCAGTTGAAATGACCATGTACGTCATACAACAACATATTGCCCAGCTCTAACTCCTGCTAAAGGCATTAAATGTGGCCAAGAGGGAATGGGCTTGTACCTCATCTTTTCCGTTTATGTTACAAAAATATGTATGGCAATTGTTTCTTGAACTGTGAGTACCCAAGACAATTACAAACACAATATGTTGCATTGTTTAGTTTATGGAATATTTCCCCCCCGTGTCCAAGGAAAGCCGTCAGAAGGCTTTTGGACACTGATACGTTTTTTATAGTTTAGGCACACTGGATTTAAAATGAAACGAGGACTATGAGTTTGATTTGTTGGTTCAGTCAAATTCCCCAAAAATATTGTTTCTTACTTACTGCAGTGGCATCTATATATGTCACAGATTTCTGCATACGTTAGAGGTAGATAACATTTTGTTGGTACTGCTCAAATAATTGAAAGCTTTTTAAAAGTCAGCAGCAACACGTCTTTCTAGTTACAATGTCTTAGCGTCTCATGATAATCCACAGAATGCTGTGAACATGAAAACTTTACTTTATCACTAAAGCTGAGGGACTGAAAGGTTCCTATGCTGAACTTTTGATAGGAATGTTAACATCCTAAAATGATGTCACTGTCTAAATACTTTGTCACTGTACTGTAGCTGCTAGTAAACAAGCGAGGCAGGCTTTGTGAATTCTCCATATTGTAACCGCAGCGTCGAGGTAATTGTTCCATCACGGCTATGTAAATACACATATGGATGTCTGTTGTTTTGAAAGGAGTGAGAGGACCTGAACGACACAAATGACTCAATGTTGGTAGACAAGGCGGTTTGTTTGGCATGCGGGATATTTATGTAGATAATGAACTAATCTAGGACCAGTTTCAGCTTTATACTTACACATGACATCAGCCAAAGTAGACACATATTCAAGCATATCAATATATATATATATATAAATATGGTACTATAGTACAGTGGTTCCCAACCTATTTTTCTTGAAGCCCACCTATTTGTATGTAAGAAAAGCTGAGGCAAATTACAAATCCTCGAACAAAATCCTCAATGTGAATAAAGTCATTTAATGTATTAAATAAGTTAGTCTATTTTTAATAAATCACCTTTTTTAATGAACATAACTTGTCAGTTTGTGAGCAAACAGTTTCTTGACCGCACTGAAATGGTTGTTTTTGCAAGGCTAAACGGCAACAAATAGCCATTGAAGCAGAATATTCCGTTAGATAGTAATTGAAATCTATCTTTTTTCAATACAATTGACTTTACAACAATTACGATTTTAGTTATGCATGTGCAAATGTAATTGTGACAACCTCAGAGCACACAGATCCCCTGTGATGCTTGGCTCTCCCCTAAGGGGGGGCCCAGACCCCAGGTTGGGAAGTACTGCTATAGTATATTTGGTTTGGTCTTTTTCTGTCACGATATACATTAAAACAAATGTACATAGTTCTCAAAACAAAGAACTAGAGTGAAACTAAGTCCCCTTGGTTAAATCTCTTGGTACATTAAATGTCTCCCTCAGTATTTCCCTGTTCCTCCAATGTACAGAAGTGTCCTATAGAGACTCTTTCTCGCTGTCAGATTGCATCCATCATGTAAAGAGAGGAAAGCTTGTTAAGCCTCCTCACCACCAACACCAACACACACACATCTTTTTCAATTTACTTCAGTCTCCCTCGCTGTGTCCTTTTCCTCTTGTTTGGAGACCTAATCGTCTATAATGAGTACACTCCACTCAGCCTATTCACAGACCTTTAGCTTGTGCCAGGGCAGGGGGAAACGGGGGTTTGGAGGTGGGGTTGGCTTTCTGTTGCTTTGTTAGCCTCTGATTGTTGGTTGGACCTTGTATGTTGCAGACAATGTGCTTTGGTTTTGCACACAGGAACATTGAGTGCACTTTCAAACAGGGACGGCAATCATGTTCTCCACAGCGGTTCAGTCAAGAAAGCAGACTTGAATGAAGTAATTGTGTAATTCTAACATGACAGCCCTGCTGGTGCTACTGATACTTGCATGTTTCCGCGTTGCCTCCAGTTATACAATTTTCTATCTTCTGAAGTATTTTTTTCCTGAAGCTGGGTAAATAGTTGAGGATGTGGATGGTGAAAGGAGTTGGTTGTAGAACATTATCCCTAGAGCCATGTGTAGTAGGCCTCAACAATATGCCGTCTGTTTCTATAGTTTTTTCCCACATAACTCTACATGCTGTCATTTTCTGACCCCATCTCCCTGTAATAATATCTCCAACCAGGGAAAGACCTAAAAGGAGGACATAATGGAACTGCTGTTATTGACGATAATCGCGATATTTAAACTTAAAATACTGATATAATGTTAATAATACACATATGAAAATATCGTGTAAATAATCCAGCGCCTCTTAAATCATGTTATATATACAGTTATGGTTACAGACTCTCTCTCCACCTCCCTAAACTTATATTTGAAGTGTAATTCATTTGAGAAAGAAAGTTAAAGATGAATTTGACTAATAGCGTTATTTTAAAATGATCTATATTATTATCATGAATTCTTTTGGCCGTGATAATTGTGTGAAAAGCCCTAGTGGTAATCATTTGCGTTTTGTTATTTTGTATCGCTGTTTTTAGAGCTGCAACGGTTAATCGATTAATCAACTATTAAATTAATCAACAACTATTTTGATAATTAATTCATCAGTTTGAGTAATTTGTTAAGAAATAAAAGTCTAAATTCTCTGATTCCAGCTTCTTGAATGTGAATATTTTCTGGTTTCTTTACTCCTCCTTGACAGTAAATTGAATATCTTTGAGTTGTGGACAAAATTAGATTAGATTTATGAAACAATGATGGACATTTTTCACCATTTTCTGACATTTTATTGACCACTGCTCGCTCTAACCACCCATCTCTTCTGTTAGGGAAACAGTATAATGCCCTATTCTACAACGAATCATCCAACACGTACCCATAACTGAAGTGAAGTAACAGAAAAACATATGACAAAAACAAACTACAGATGCAAAGAGTAGTTATCCAAGACTCATACCAGATTGACCAGACCAACTAGATTGACTAAAACATTTTACGAGCATGTCCGAGGATTAACTGCTAAGAGATTGTGCAAGATACAGGTGGAAACAGCAAACACTTAGCAGCACGACCAGATGGGAGAGACCACAACGGGGGGTTGAGAATGACGGATTTAAAATCCTGTGGTCTGAACATGTGGTAATAGACCAAGAACAGAAAGAGCTGCTGGTGACAGATTGAGCTGTGTCTTAGATGACATCAATAAGAAGGAATATGAGAAACCAGCGAAGGCAAGAGTGATCCCAATAGTAGAAGAAGGCTTTGGACATTCATTTCTGAGATTCGGGCACCAGAGCAGTGGCAGAAATCACAGTGTGGGTGGGCACTGAGAAAATCAGGTGGTTCTACCCCTTCGAAGACCAAACATCTGCGTAATAGGTTCTGAATGTGTTAATCAAAATAAGCCATTACAACTCTACTGGCCTGAATGCACCACAGTTTAATCATACAAGCCCATCATCGTCATCACAGGTAATGTTACAGGCACCTGACATGTACGTTGTGTATATAAAGCAACCTTTTACATTAATAATTCCATATTTAATCCAGCATATTTGCACGGCTGCATTATTGTTTACAATTAACAGAAACGTGAGACTTTTTATATATATTATTTGTCTTCTTTCTTTACTCTTGTTCAGCTCGTTGGCCTTGTTTTATGCTGCATTTCTATTTCCGTATGTACAATGAAAGCAAAATAACCAGAGGCAAATTCTTGGTAGCATATGTGTAGGCCTGCTCATACCTGGCCAATCAAGTGGATTGTGATCCAACAAGACAAACATTAACAACATGGCATAGCGTGGCACAGCAGCCACATATTCACACACACAGCATTATTAATCAAGCATATATGGATAGAGCAGCTGCATGAAAAAATACACTTTAACATAGCCTGGCACGGCGGCCATGTACACTCACCTGTTCAATAGCTTGTTAACACAAATAGCTAATCAGCCAATCACATGGCAGCAACTCAATGCATTTAGGCATCTAGACGTGGTGAAGACGACTTGCTGAAGTTCAAACCGAGCATCAGAACGGGGAAGAAAGGGGGTTTAAGTGACTTTGAACGTGGCATGGTTGTTGGTGCCAGACGGGCTGGTCTGAGTGTTAAACTGCTGATCTACTGGGATTTAACACACAACCATCTCTAGGGTTTACAGAGAACGGTCCCAACAAGAGAACAGATCCAGTGAGCGGGATGTGGACGGAAATGCCTTGTTGAGGTCAGAGGTCAGAGGAGAATGGGCAGAGTGGTTGGAGATGATAGAAAGGCAACAGGAACTCAGATAACCACTCGTTACAACCAAGGGATGCAGAATACCATCTCTGAACGCACAACACGTCCAACCTGGAAGCAGATGGGTACGCAGCAGAAGACCACCCGGTTCTAGCACCGGCCACTTTATTAGGTACACCTTGTACCTAATAAAGTGGCCGGTGAGTGTATTCTCACACACACACACACACACACAGCTGGCAGCAACATCAGCATAAACTCCACTTGTGCGCCGAACAAAAGCTATACCCAATAAAAAATAAATTAGCTTACTTTGATGATCACAGCCAGAGGCAGCGGGGCTTGGTGTTGAACACTGAAAAGGAGAGCAGGGACAAAGAGATCAGTCTGATATGATGCCCTGATGCCAGTTTTTATCCGACTGACAGTTGAGAAGAGTCTTTCACCTGTAGGCCTGCAGCTTGTTGTGGGTAGGGTGACGAGGGGCCACGTATCTGTTTGAGGATAAACTGGCGTTGGAGTAGGTCTTGGTTGAGAATGATGGCTGAACTTGAGCCGAGATCTCTTTTCTCCTGCTCCTCAGGCTTCTGTTCCTCAATGCGTTATCTGGTGACTTTCAGCCGAATACATCCGTGTGCTCCAAGTAACTTTTATGTAACTGGTTGACGTAGATAACAAACACAGAGGAGTATTCATTTAAAATTGTGTTTTCAACAGCTGCTGTCACTGCGAGCAATAGGCCGTTCTCACAGCAGACATTTTGACTAGGCTGTCACAGGTGTAAATAATCAGATTAATGATGGCTGGATTCCATTTAGCTGCTTTGATTTCAGGTTCCTGTTGTCGTGCATGCTGACTCATTGTCACTTTCTGCCTTTCCTACTGTGACATGTCAAAATGTCCTCCGTGAAAAAGACCTATCACGATGCTGACACTGGCTGTACACTGAGTGAAAGAGAAGGGGCTGCTCACAATCTGGCATTTGCGAAATGGACTGCCACTCAAAAGATCTTGTTTTATGGTCACAGTCAGATCACTGAAACAGCGCTGACTGCTATTCACTGGATGATACAGCATGATTGGTCCTAGGCCCCACAGTAGGCCTACAATACAGTGACATACAGTATATTTCCTTGGAGTTTGTATTGATAAAATCTAAGTTTTGTCTTTTTTTTTGTGTTCAAATCATCCAACATGTACCCATAACTGAAGTAAAGTAACAAAAACAAACTACAGATACAAAGAGTAGTTATCCAAGACTCACAGGGCCAGACTGACCAACCAGATTGACTGTAAAACATTTCACAAGGATTTACGAGGATGAACCGCTAATAGAGTGTGCAAGATACAGGCGGAAACAGCAAACGTATAGCAGCACGTCCAGATGGTAGAGACCACAACGGGCGGTTTGGAATGACAGATTTAAAATCCTGTGGTCTAAACATCTGGTAATGGACAAAGAACAGAAAGTGGTGCTGGTGACAGGTTGAGCCGTGACATCAGTAAGAAGCAATATTAGAAAGCAGTGAAGGCAAGAGTGATGCCAATAGTAGAAGCACGCAAGGCTGTTGACTTTCATTTCTGAGATCCCGGCACCAGAGGCAACGCAACCTAAACCCGACCTGATTCTGTCAGGAGTTTTGGGCTGAGCACATTTTCTGGGTGATTAACTTTTATGGCTTTGTACACTCGTAAAATATCCAGGCTATATGTTTTATTTCCGAGGTATGCCATGTGGCTTTACATCCACAGTCAAGGCTACAGACTATTCTCGTGGACCACATCCACTACTACAGTCAGGAGAGTCATTTAATGACTACTATGGCCTTTTCCCTTAGAGCCACCATCAAACCAGACTTCACCTCCCTATATGTATGCAGATGTTCTGTCATCTATACAGTATAGTAGCCCTCACTGGAGAGATTACTGGCTAAAGTCAGCACTTTTTTGAGTGATTTCTAGCATGCAAAAACCCCATAGAGAGCAGTCTAACGTTGTTTTTGCATTGTGGGGCCTTTAATCCTATTTCCATATGTTAAAGCCATATGTTCGCCCCACAGGGCAAATATGGTGCAGGAGCTAAAGAGAAACCATGTGTAGTACGGCATTACATACAGTTTTCGCTCAACAATGTTGCTTGATGATCAGTGGGATCGTAGAAGTGTTAAGGGTTCAGCATATCTAAAGCTGCTATTATCAATATTTTTATATTAACAATGGATAATGTGAAACTGGTCGCTTGTAGTGACGACAGAGAATTAGAACCCAACTCTGCTGTTCCACTCAGCTCTACGGGGCATTTAGTGTCTTTTAGCTCATTGTTTTGGTTTTACGACTTGTGACTTTACTGTTTTGATTCACTCCCACTGCACTGCACAGCAGGCAGCTGTTTTTTTCGTTCACCAAACAGTTAACACGTCCTCAATCCCAACTCGTCACATACCGCCACTTTGTCACGCCCTTTGGCGTCAAAGTATTTTTGGCATCAAAACCACTATAGTTACCCTTGGCATCACAAACTGCAGTCTCCTGGATGAAAGCCTTGTGTTTGTCGGGCCCATCCATAAAACCCCTCCCATCCCCCAGTCTGTGTCTTTTCTCTCTTTAAACTACGCCACCACACTCCCGGCGCACTGTTTCTGAGCGTTTACTGTCGCCGCGGATGGATTTACATTGAAGTTAATGGAAAGCTGGTTGCGTCTCATACTATGTGCTAAAGGGTGCTTGTGTGGTGGTATCATGACTGCGACAAAGCGTCTGTATTTGACTGCCTGGGAATGAGAACAGGCTTGAACAGTAGACAAGCAAAGGTAGTGACTAGTAGGTGAACAAAGTGAAGCACCCGTACATTAGCTCTCTAGATCAGTGCTGCAATATGGTGCAATTGTAATGCTAAGGTGCTTATGGGAAGCCAAATCCAAACCCCTTGGCTTATTAAGTAAAGAGGGTTAATCTGATCTCATGCAACTTTGACACTGATTTCAGCCTCAACGGTACAGCATGTATGGTGTTTCAGTCGAAATGGGTCGGGAGGCCAATGTAGAGCAACCATTTGAAATTCAATATAGCATTTAACCTACTTTACTGTTGCACCATCCACTTCTGTACATACTGCAGGTATCTGCCTTGAGATGTGATGTGAACACCAATGTGAATGTTGCGCCTCAAGGTGAAACTTTAAACATTTTGCAGGGAAAGTTCCAAAATGGTGGCAGTTCATGAAGTGCATGCTAAATAGGAAAACCCCCTTGTCTTGTTCCATTTGAATAAATAAACTATTGGAAGGCTAGGGTGCAGTCCCACCCTTAAACTATACAAAATGTGACTTTGTAGTGAACATTGTGTACCAGCAGATGTGTATTGAACATCATGTTTAGGTCAACCGCCACAACAAAGACTGTGTTTGTACAGAGATGTAGAGCTCATGTTTCCCACTGAAATCAGAGTGTGTGTGTGTGTACGTGTGTGTGAGTAGATAAATCCACCTGTTTATCTGCCTCTCTGCTCTCGCTCCCAGTGAGCCGTTGCATCAGTGTGACCCGCAGCCCAGACACCACGGTAGACATTAAAGCTACCTTTGCTCCCGGGAGTCTAGACCCAGACATTTGTTTGTTTGCACTTCAGGGTACGCGGTGCCTCTGTTGGATCACTCTGGCCCGTTATGTTTTAACCCTGGATGGATATTACACCACAGGCTTTCTCATCTGTCCACTTTGATCCACTTTTTGATCTGCTTAATCACCATGAGAAATCTCATAGTGTTGCGTCTGAGTACATGATGCAAGTAAAGAGACAATAAAAAGAGTTACATAAATTCATATAAAGAGCAAATCACATCAGATTGTGAAGGTCGCAGAGAGAAAGACGTTTCCAAGAAAAACTACTGCATCCAAAAGGCTTTTAGTTTTTCAAAGCTTCTGCAAATATGCCATTTCCATGACATCAAGGTGTTTTTCATGTTGTCTGGGTTATGAAATGCCTACAAGGCAATGGGAGCACAAGATTCAACATGCAGCGTACGTTTACCTTTGACTGTGGCCTCCTGTGGCATATTGTTCATACAATGACTTGAGGATTAGAGGATGTATTATAACATTATAAAGGAAGCGTCGGTTTGATTTTCTGTTTTCTCATCTTTCTCCTATAGACCATTTCATAAACATAAACGTTCCAAATGTGTCACAGTTTATTTCCTGTTGCAGCGTATGTGAATGACATAAAGCTGACAGGAAGTTAACATGGACCCGAGCAAAACTACAGAATCAAAAGAGCCGTTCATGTGTCAGTTCGCTAGTCGTGGGTGAATCAAACTACCGACAGTAGGTAATAATAAAGCTGCTTCGAAGCAAATTCAGCTGCATATGACAAAATGAGCCTGAGCATTGTTTCCATGCAGGAAAGGGAATACATTTGTCCTAATTATTTTTTACAGTATGTCAGTTGCATTGCATGGTATTGTATCCTGTATGTCAATTACATATTGATTTTGCAGCACACATTTCCTGTTGCATGGCTTCGAGCCTTGCTTGATGTACAAACGGGTACAAAATTGTCTTTTATTTTCTTTAGATGACAACGTGCAGGGTATCCACATGTTTCTGACAATGAATTCTCTCTTCTTCCCACTCCCTTTCCAGCCTGGGTCGGGGCCCTGGCCATGGGCATGATCTTCTTCTGTTCACCCGTGGTCAGCATGTTCACAGACCGATTCGGCTGCAGGAAGACAGCAGTCAGCGGGGCTGCGGTGGCTTTCATAGGGCTGCTCAGTACATCCTTTGCAAAGTAAGCTGCTGTACATTTATTATTAAAGACATCACTTGCCTTTAGTCCCAGTT
Source organism: Sebastiscus albofasciatus (assembly GCA_916701655.1). Classification (NCBI taxonomy): domain Eukaryota; kingdom Metazoa; phylum Chordata; class Actinopteri; order Perciformes; family Sebastidae; genus Sebastiscus; species Sebastiscus albofasciatus. The sequence goes on from CAKAOI010047214.1 coordinate 33,024, forward strand.
TGTGTCTCTGATGTATTACCATTACGTTTTAGTCACGGAGCAAAGCGTTTGTTTTTCTGAAAAATAAATACTGTGCGATGTTTGAAAAGCCCAGAAGTTCAGTTAACAACACTTACAGGTGTCGTGAAGGAATCTTCAAAGTGTCCTCTAATAATCTGGGCTGAAAAATAATCCGTTGACCTGTCTCTCATTATAGACAAATAAAGATGGAAATTCAATCTCTTTGTATAAAGTAAGACTTTTCCGGCTACCATCTTTTTGTTGGGTTAGGAAACAGAGACATACCTTGGGAAACCTATTAGAGGATTCTGGAAATACTTTCAGAACAACAATACATTTTGTTAAAGAACCTTCTGGGTTTGTCAAACATTGCAGTTTTTTGTCTTTTTGAGAAAAACAGTTGCTTAACGTTTTGTGACTCTGAACCGTAGGCATGCAACCTCCGTACTATTTGTGTTAAGAATACTAAAACCAAACATCAAGTCAAGTCAATTTTATTTATATAGCACAATATTACAAATCACAAATTTGCCTCAAGGGCTTTGTAATCTGTACAGCATGCAACATCCTCTATCCTTTCAACCTCAGTTTATACATTAACAGCAAAACAAAAGGTCAGATAATAACCACATCATTACTCCTCTTTGTTCTTTTCTATCGCAGCTCCCTGGGCCTTCGCTATTTCACATATGGCATACTGTTCGGCTGTGGCTCCTCCTTCGCCTTCCAGCCCTCGTTGGTCATCCTCGGCCACTACTTCCGCCAGCGCCTGGGCCTGGTCAACGGTGTGGTGACTGCCGGTGCCAGCCTCTTCTCCATGGGCCTCCCGGTGTTCCTCAACAAAGTGGTTGAACCTCTGGGCCTCAGCAGGACCTTCCAGATTCTCAGCATCTTCATGCTGGTCCAGGCCCTGCTGGCGCTGTTGTTCAAACCTTTACTGCCAGCTGGAGCAGGCATGGGACCCCCAGGTATGGGTCCTGGCCCTGCCAAACCCCAAACACAGCCAGGGGCCACCGCTCAGGGGGGGAGCAGGTGGAGCAGGGTCCTGGCTGGGGTCAAGAAGTACTTCAACCTGCGCGTGTTTCACATCGTCACATACCGGGTGTGGGCGTTTGGAGTAGCCACAGCTGTACTGGGCTACTTCGTGCCATATGTCCATCTGGTAAGAACTATAACGGGAATGCTTAGAGTCAATTTATTAGACACATTGTTTGTTTACTCTTGCCTTGAATTGGGTTATCTAAAGTCAAGACTGTTCAAATATTTTGAAAAAAGATCAAGAAGTCTTAGTTTCGTGCGTATTACCAGTGTAAAATTAGCTTTATGGAAAATTATATGTGGATACTAAGTGTACTCAACAGTCCTTCATTCATCTCAGTTGTGCTAAAACATGATCTAATATGGAATAGATATAACACATACCATAACATTCTTTGGTATTTTTGGTATGTGACTGTGAAAATGTAGGAATCCGGACCTTTTTAGCGATATAATAGGGTTATATAAGCAACATAATGGTGTCGATTAGCTGTTCAGCAGCAGCAGCACTTAAACAATATCAAATAGCATATAAACGTACCAGCAAATATCACTTCTGGTGTGATTCTTACTCTTCAATACCACTGCTAACAACATGCAGTCTACCCACGGTCTGTAAGCTACAGTAACAACAACAGCGAAGTTTGTTTACATTGTCTCTCAGTCCCCTGCTGGGGCTCAGCCTGCCAGCTGCTTTCAATCAAACAAACACGCTCCTCCAGTGGCTGACAGGAAAACCAATATTTCTGATATTTCAAAAGAACATTTTTTTGTTCCTTTTTAATAATAAAAAACGCTTGACAATATGAGTTAACAACTGCGAAAAGGGTTAATGTGATTTTTGTTGGACTTAAATAATATAGCGATGAAAAAAAGTAAAATGACTCCCATGTCAAAGCGTAGTAATTTTACTGTCCAGATGATCTGAAAAATCTGCTCATGACCTATGGCCGAATTTGGTGTGAAATAGTGAGATAGTGAAGGATGAGGATGAAGTGTGGAGCTGTGAAGTTGATCTCCCTCTATCCAGATGTCGGATGTTCCAGCTCCGGCCTCCCTCTGTCAGGCCTGTTGTTTCAGGCCGGGCCCAGATGTAAACACAGCCCCGGTCTTTGTATTGGCTCGACCACCTCAGGAAACCTCTCCTGTATGGCCTCTCTGTATCCCTAAACATGCCTATCCTATGGCCATTGATGAATGTAGAGCCCTTCAAAGCAGAGCAAATATTTCACAAGTTCAGGAAAGACTTCAGAGGGCGGTTTAATGTTTTGGATCTGATTTGGGGGTCAGGGCCGAGGGGATAGGGGAGTGGGAGCGCCTGACCTATATGCGTTGGGTCTTCCTGTCCTGCTGTTCCAAAGGTTTGTTATTGTTAGACCTTTGCTTTTGGGTTATGGATAGACAATTCCTCCACCCCAAAAAATGCACACCCATTTGCTGAGTTAATTGACATCTTAGGCATGAAGCACATAAACAGAAAGTTCACCAGCAAGTTGTGTGATATCTCATTCACTATTAGTGAGCTTCTTGTGCAGCACAATCATATTTAACCACCAACTAACACAGCCAAAGCTCACGCAGTCTGTTTTTCTTTCCAGATGAATTTTGTAAAGGAGCAGTTCAAGGGGACCCAGAAGGAATGGGTACTCCTGGTTTGCATAGGAGCTTCATCTGGGGTGGGACGCCTCGCTTTTGGCAAGATCGGAGACCTCATTACTGGTCTTCAAAAGATCTACATGCAGGTGAGGAGATGTCTGAAGGCATAAAATGTGAAAACTCATGCAGTTAAAAGTGGTATGCGGGCCTGGAGCATTGAGATTGAAACTGGTACCATTGTCTCTACTATATAGCCTCTTAGTAACATGATATTAATGATTTCTTTGCACCATTTTCCAGTCAAAAATGTTACAAGTCTGGAACTTTAACCTGAAATAGAAGACTTGGGGTTAAATATTAACAGTTGTGTTTTGAGGCTCTTTTCTCTTTGTTTTACTCC
>CAKAOI010047214.1:36467-66885 GCA_916701655.1 Sebastiscus albofasciatus
TGCGGGCCTGGAGCATTGAGATTGAAACTGGTACCATTGTCTCTACTATATAGCCTCTTAGTAACATGATATTAATGATTTCTTTGCACCATTTTCAAGTCAACGGTACATTTTTGTTTTCTAATTTGTGACTATTTCTAAGAGCTTTGTGGGCACAGTAGCTTGTAACAAAATGTCACAAGTCTGGAACTTTAACCTGAAATAGAAGACTTGGGGTTAAATATTAACAGTTGTGTTTTGAGGCTCTTTTCTCTTTGTTTTACTCCGCTCTCTGGCACACATATGACACTGAATCAAGGTTTGTTTAATGGTATTCTGTTAAAAGGGGTTATGTAATGTCACAAGGTTGAACATTATATATTTTGATTAGCAATCAGAGAGATAGTTTTCAGTGTCTTTAATTATTACTGCAGGTTAAACATGACTCAAAGGCGAATTTGCACACACTTGCAGTACCGGAATAAAAAGAAGCTTTCGTGTTTTGCCGTGAGAATTACCTGCCTGCATAATAGCGGGGAGGATTCAGTCCTGAAAAAATGAAAGAACAGCAGTTTGGAGCAGTTGCGAGAGGTAAATACAAACAGGATTTGCTGAATGCAAACACACAGTTGATCCATAGGCGCTGTTGGCCAGAAGCCACCTCAATGTGCGTGTTGTTAATCAAGCGTGTTGTTCAGCAGAGGGACACTGAGTCATAGACGGACGTGACATGCATGCTGAAAATGTGCAAGTCAGATATTAATTTAGATTGTGCAGCGATGATGTTTTCATTGAAAAAGAGAATGTGTTCACAGCAATTTCAATACAATGTCTCTCCTGCTGTTATAACAGAGAAACACACTGGAGGCTTGTTCTTTCTTTTATCCAGAGTTGAGCAGAGTGTGTTTTGTAATTGTTGCTTTTGTGTACAATGTAGTATGTATGTTTACATTATCAACTTATTATTTTTGGCTTTTTTTATTAAACTCGTGAGCTGGATGCGATGTCATTTCGTTGTGAAGGGTTTTAATGTAACGCTTTTTAGTTTATTGTTAAGACACAGAACCCTCTTTCACAGTTCAGGGTATTAAACCCATGAACTCTGAGCTCATTGTAATGCAACAATATTAGCTACTGTTTAGATTTGGACAAATAGGCAGGCAGCTTTAGGCAGCTGCGAACAAACACACAAAACCGCAGACCTAAATTCCTCGCTCAGCCTATAGAACAGATGGTGTAATTCCCCAGCTCTATATTCCTTTAGCTTAGTTGTAATCGCCACATAACCCCGTCTGTGTAGCTAGCTGTTCACAGGCAAATCAGTACATCTTTATCACATTTTTTTCCAGCTTAAATATGCACGTTTTTATTAAGTCCGAACAGTAGCTGGGGGGTGAGCTCTGTCGCACAAGTAACAAAATGTTCACAATGATGCCAAAAGGCCTGGAGGCCTGATCTCCATGTACGAGTACAAGGATAGAAACTGAGCCATCTGTAGAGTGTATTCTCCTCTCACTTACTGCCTCCAGTGCACTGAAAACAAGCCAACACCTACTGCAGCTGTGGCCTATGAAACAGGCAGCCCTGTCCTTTAGAAATAGCAATAATAAAGCTTGTTGTTACCGTGTCTGTTTCAGGTGGTGTCCTTCATTGCTCTGGGCCTGATGTCCATATTGATCCCTCAGTGCTCGGTGTTCGAGGCGCTGGTGGTCGTGTGCGTGTTCCTGGGGCTGTGCGACGGCTGCTTCCTCACCATGATGGCTCCCATAGCGTTCGAACTGGTTGGGCCCATGCAAGCCTCGCAGGCCATAGGCTACCTCCTAGGCCTTATGTCTCTTCCCATGACTGCGGGTCCACCCATCGCTGGTGAGAAGCAAAACACAGGAGTGATTTATAAATCCAGAATGAGCTCGCACCTTGGATGTCGGCAGTAACAGCACACAAACAAGCTGATTGATATTAACAGAGTGAAACAGTATACAGGGAGTATTAAGGAAGAGTGAGATAAATGCAGGGCAGGGTAGATGTACAGCAGATTGTATTTACTGTAGAGAGGTTTGGGCTCGTGGCCAAGTGCAGGTTGTCTCTAGGGATTCGTCTTAAGGGGGAAAAAAAGCACATATAGGGTCAGATCTCAGTAGTCAACTCCCCTTATGTCTCCTCTATAGAAAAGCACTGAGGGCAGACCATTAATTTGATGACTCAGGCCTCCTCGTGCTCTCTCTTGCCAAACTCTTTCAGATCTCACACATATGTGGGCTTTTACTACGAAACACTCTGCCTTTCCCTTTGTGGCTTCAGCTCAGCATACCAGAGAGGTTGTTAATAGAGGCTGTTATTAATGGTTTGATTTGAATTTCTCAAGCTGCTGAATTCATGAAAGCAGACTCATTTAAAAAAAACCAAAAAAACAAAACAACCCGATGTCATTTCAAAAAGGAGGATTTCTGATTAAGATTACACCTGGGAGAAAGCAATATACTGATATTTATTGATTACATATCTAAAGCTATGCACAGGAATATCCATGGTGATATAGTATAAGAGCTGAAAGTCGATTAGTCGATTGACAGAAAATTGATTTGCAACTATTTTGAACGATTGGTCGAACAAAAACTATTTTAAGATGTCTCCTCAGGCTGTGGGAAATTCTTTTTATATATATATATATATATATACATATATAAAAATATATATATATATATATATATATATATATACACGTATATATATATATATATATACATATATATATGTATATATATATACACTTTATTGCAGGAGGGCAGGAGTTAAAGTAAATTTACATTTGCTTACATATGATGTTGTTCATACTTGTTTATGTACTTGTCATGTTTATATATTTTTAATGGGGAAAAAGTAAAATTGATTGTAATTTTTTAGAAATAAAGAAAATAATAAATAAATAAGGATGGAAAAAAACAGAAAAACAAAACAAAACAAAACAAAAAAGCTAGGCTAGTATTGGCTGAGGGAAATTCTTGTGGCCATTTTTCATTAGACGAAACAATTAATGAATGAATGGGGAAGATAATCTGCAGATTAACTGATAATGAAAACAATGCTTAGTCGCAGCTCTGTAGTATACATTTTTTTTCTTTTATATACTCTCTTTTGTTCTTTTAATCTTATTTTAGCCAGATGATAGCACATCTTGTCTCTGCACACAAAGACCTGCATTCAGGCGTAAAGTACAGTATAGCGACATATGGTTTCCATTTTCCTTTTGACTAAACACAGACGTTGCAGACGTTATCTCCTGTAGTCAAACAAAACATGTAACTGACATGATACAGACTGTTATAATGTGTAGTATATTACATATTCTGTTTAATGATTACATGTGGATTAGTATGAAAAGCTATACATTAACTCTACATCCCAAACAAAGGCAGCCGGGCCGCTCAAACATGTGTGATTATCACGGTGTTGTTCTGTACAGTCTGTACAGTACATGAGCAAGAATGCATACATTACAGGCAACAATGTGAGTGCACACCCCTCCCTCTGCTCTCACGTCACAAGCTCAGCGGTAGATTAAACATGTGTGCCATGTGTTAAACTTGTTGACCTTGCTTTGTCACTGTCGGTACAGTTTGTTTGCCGTGGCGCACATGCAGATAAATATAGAATGTGGATATACGTACTGTAGGCAGGGTGAGGTTTTAGTGCTGGGTTTGATCACAGAGCATATCTTGTGTTACCACTTAGATTATTATTAGCAGGTTAAGAGTATTTTAAACAGGCTACAGCGCATTAATGAGCCAAATCTGGGTCACTATATTCAGTGCAGATGAAGTCAGTGTACTGACACACACTTCTACATAACTGCAGCAAACTGAGACGTTAAACCACAAGAGGTCAGCAAAAACAAGATTTTCATCTGCTGTTGCGTCGCTCTTTTTAGAGGAATAGGTCAACATTTTGGGGAAATATGCATATTTGAATTATATGTTTGAAGACAAAGGTCCAAAATATGTAATTCTCTGCCTTTACAATTTCTGAATATGTCTCCACAGCATTTTAAAAGAGCCCTGAAATCACAACCATGCGTACCGGCTTTCGATTGAGGATTATTATTATTATTATTATTATTTACAAATGAGTACACGCTTCTTAAACTTTTTTCTGTCTAAAAAATAGACATAAATTACATTTATATTGAAATGAAATGACCATTTTGAAAGCAGAAAGGCTGCCACACGCGCGTGAGACGCAGCAGTTCAGCGACGTAGCCGTCACCCGCTGCTCACGCAGACAGTGTGGCCCGGCGGTAACCAACCAATATTTTCCATATGGACTGCCTCTATGAGCCGGATACAACTAATATCTTTCATTCTCATTCAAGTCTAAAGGCCTGTTATGATCAACGCTTGCTGTTGTCGTCTTATGAAAACTCTATGCCATATCACATGAGTGGATGTTCTTAGTTTGTCAATGACAGTGATTTATGAATGAGTCTTCTTGATGTGTGTGTGTGTGTGTGTGTGTGTGTGTGTGTGTGTCTCATGACTATGACTGATGCAATATACTTGTGTAACAGATGGGTGTTTATGGGAAGTATTGTTTTCAAGTACTTTGCTAAACTATGTCTTTGTTTTTTTACGATGTCTAAAATTATTGACACATACAAATTGTGTTTATTATTACATAATTACTGTCATTATTTCCTATAATATGCCGCATGGAGAGACACTTTTCAAGCCCCTGGAGGGTTTTTAGGCATTTTTTTTAATATATGTAAATAAAGAAAGAAACAGAGACACAATAACATGAACTGTGCCCCCCCACCTCCACTGCCTAGGTCTCCTACACGATTACTTTGGGAACTACACGGTGGCCTTCTCCCTGGCCGGGGTGCCTCCTATGGTGGGGGGTGTGGTGCTGTTCTTTGTGCCCCTGATACACCGCCGGATCCAGGCAGCGGCGTCGCCAGAGGAATCGTCCACAACTGCCCACATGCTGCCCACCACCCCGCCAGCGGGGGAGCCCAAGAGCTGCTCCAACGGAGACATCCTGCCTGGCTATACTGACGTAGAGACACACATCTGAGTCGCACCGTACAAAGGTTACACATGTTTTATACATATGAAGCAGGAAATATAACACACACATGTATTTCTTCTTCTTACTCTCTGTTCGCTTTTTTTTTTTTCTCTCTCCAGGGATTCAGCCCACCAGCACCTTTTCTCATCCTTAGATTTCCCTCCTCTCAACCATGGACTTCCTGCCGGCTGACCTTTAACCCTCTCACCCTCCTGGACTCTCATGGGCTGTTTGTTATTTTCACGTGGAGAGAAATCGAAAAGGGCGCTCTGGCTACGAGCCAGAGAGAGGACGAAAAAGAAGGCACATCAGCGTAGGATGATGGGAATGTATGAGGAGGACAAGCACAACACAGTCTCAACTAGGATTGTCTAATCAGTGGGGACTCTGTAGTAACACATTAACCTCCAAGAGGAAAGAAATGAAGAGATATTAACCGACTGATTTCACAGCATCTATCTTGCTACTTTAGCTCTATGAAGCTGTATAAAAATACTATGCTTTAGATTCCATATAAACACATTGTTACGATAAGAGGCTGAGGAAATAAGAATTAGTGAAGGGGTAAATCCACACTTTCTTTAAGTAGTACCTCATGCATCTACTTTTTTTTTTTTAACACAATGCATTTTCTTTAGTTTGTGGAGCTGAATCTCATCTCGAGTGATTTGCTTTACTCTCTTCTGCTGCGATAGCTACAAGAGAAACATCAATCACCTCGACTCAACCGCACACTGTAATCACACCCAGGGTCCAAAATACTTCAGCAGAACGACTCCAGCTCCTCTACCAGCCTGCCTGCATGGGACACAGATGTGTGATTGTGGCAGCTGTTGATTCACACTGATTCATATGCCACAAACCCTCGAGTGCTAGATTTTTTTTCACAGTTTGAAAGTTAGGTCAGTGACTTTGCAGCTAGTGGCAGGTCAACTCATGCAGCCAGTCGGTGAAAGTCGTGCATCTGCTGCCTGAATTCATGAAACTCAACACTACAGGTCTTCTCACGCAACACGTTCTCATCCCGACTCGTCACATACTGACGCTCGGTCAGGACCCCTCCTTGGCGTCACTTTCTAACGCACCGGGTAGCCCCATGCTAAGTAGGCTTACTCCCACCTTGGTGTTGCTTGTTTTTTAAATAGAAATAAAACCCATTTAGTTCATTTTCACGTATCAGCGCCGTGTTATCAATACATAGCCGGACAATAGACGCTACAAACTGAAAGTGAAAGTGTCGGGGTCTCGGCACAGAGTAGCAGGAGTCAGATTTCACACACACGGGACGAGAGAGTTGACAGGCAAGACGACGGGGGAGGATTTGCTATCAAAGCGAAAAGTAAAAGCGTCTCTTTGGTAATATTTCCGATTTAACCCAAATGCTATAAGGGAACCATAACGTTACGGAGCGGTCACAGCCGGTGTGCGCGGCGCAGTGGCTCCAGGTAGAAACCTGCAGCCCCGCAGCAAAAACTTTCCAGACACACAGCCGTCCAACGTTAATGATCAAAGTAAGCGCTCTACATAAACAGTACTGAGCGTCATGTTTTATCGTTAAACGTCCGGTGTAATCGGTAACACCGGTGTCGTCACGTGGGAAAATTTCCTCACCGTGACATCGCTACACTGCGGTCACAGTAAACAAGTGGTTGACGTTGTGAATTCAAACAAAAACAGTTGCTTAGGTTTAGGCAACCACTTAGTTAGGTTTAGGAAAAAACACCATGGTTTGGCTTAAAACTTCTACATTTGTAAAGTGAAAGTGAAACACAAAGACAAACACACCCGGGACACAAACAGTGTTCTCCTGGATGAAAGCCCTGTGTTTGTTGGACCCATCCACCTCCCCTCCTGCCCTATGTGTGTGTTTTTTCGCTCTTTAAACTAATTTATGACACCACTTTCTCTGGGCGTTTAATATTGACGCAAATGGGTTGTACTTACTTAAAAGCCCGGTGTGTCTCATACTTGTGCGTCGCTATCAATCAGACACCGAGGGGCGTGACAAAGCATCCGTATTTGGCGCTCAGGGAATGAGAACGGGCGGTCTCACGAGTCTGTACAGAGCCTTAACTCTCAGCAAACTCTACAGTTATTATTGGCCTTTTAACGTTTTAGCAGGGTGCTAGACAAATCTGCATAAACTGTGTTTGTTACAGCTTTGAAAAATAATTCACAGTAGTAGTTTTTTTGTAGTGTGCACACTGTATAAAGAGTTGGAATCACGCAGTCCTAACGGGAGATGTCGGTAGCGTAGATTTTTCTTCAGCTTCAGATTTGTATCATTTCATTCTGGACCTTTCCTCCGTGTGAATGTGTGCGTGCGGCACCTGTGCATCTGCACTTTTGACAGTAGAGGCAGTTACTACGTTACAGTCTGTTGACGAGAGGGAGGCTACTGAGATTAAAAGCTGCCAAATGGCCTGAGCCCTCATGAGGCCGTCTCACAGATAACCCAATCAATTTGCTGCTTTAGTTTAGCTCTGCGTCGCGAGGGCGTCACTCACTGTGTTGGCAGTTATGAAACACAACGTCACGGCCTCATTGAGATATTCCCTCAGGAGGACAGTTGTTATGTTTCATAAACATCTGGACCACTTACCTCTGCACTCTTAGATTACAAGTTCTCGTGAACTATGAACTTTAATGAACAGATGTGAAGTAGAGCTGCAATAAATGAGTTACACTCTGTGGTTATACGCATAACAGAGAGGGGGATTGGTACACAGTAAGGAAGGAAATGCCCTTCAGGTGGTGTTCCTTTTCTGTCAATCCCCCTCTTTGCTGTCACTGCCAGTACTCAGTCGGCTTCTGTGTTACAACACGAAAACTACACAAACCTCACTGCTGAGTGTAGTTTCTTTTGGGGGGTTAATGTTATAGGACAAACAGTTTTGAATAGGAAACATACATCTATACCTCAGTAATCAAACAATCCTCAGCAATCCAGTTGAACAACTCCTTCATTACTTTATAATTTCACTCTTCTGTGTTGTGGTTTTGTTGAATCAGCTCTCAGAGCCACAAAGCTGCCAAACGCCTGTTTTCAATCACCACGGCTTCCTCCGAAACCTCATTAGTCTCCGTCTAGGAACCACAAAACTGTGGAAATGTCAAACTTCCATTCCCTTCTAATCTAACAGTTGGTGCGTAATCCGTTTAGAGATGTATCCTTCATTGACTTCATATCCGTTTGACCATTCCTGCTCCCTCTCTCTCACCTCTACCTCCACATCAGTAGCTTCATTTCTCTGTCGGTGTTTTAAGAAATGCAGTTAAATGTCTAATATCTTTAAGTTAAAAGAGACACTAAACCACAAGCATTGGAGACCTATATAATGGGTAAAGTATGTTTGAAAGCAAAGAGAGAAGCACAGGCCTCTAGTTTGACTGAGGTAGCGTTACAGTTTGTTGGCAGTGCAAACAGTTGTTGACGCAACTTGCAGCTGGAAACAAAAAGTAGTGGTAGTTAAAAAGTAGGGCTGCCTGAATCGTCCATATACCAGCCATGTAAGCTAACCAGTATTATAAATTCACACTTTGAGTTTCAGCCTCCAAACTAATCAAATGACACAAAGCTCCTGACAACACGGTGCCCAGTTAAATCTTCAAAAGAAGAAGGCACTTTCTCATTTTACAGTATTTTTCTAAAGTGCTTTATTTAACCGAATCAATACCCCCATGCCTAATAAATAATGAGATGTATTTATTTATTTAATATTTGTGTTATGAAGGCTGCGGGAGATTCTTTCTATAAACCTGCAGAACTACATGAAAAATAATTAGGGCTGTCATCGGTTAAAATATTTAATCACGATTAATCACAAATGAATCGCACATTTTTTTTTAATCTGTGCAAAATGTACCTTAAAGGGAGATAAAGGGAGACATGTTGTTATCAACATGGGAGTGGGCAAATATGCTGCTTTATGCAAATGTATGTATATATTTATTATAAGAAAACAATTAACACAAAACAATGACAGATATTGTCCAGAAACCCTCACAGGTACTGCATTTAGCATAAAACATATGCTCAGATCATAACATGGCAAACTGCAGCCCAACAGGCAACAACAGCTGTCAGTGTGTCAGTGTGCTGACTGGACTATGACTTGCCCCAAACTGCATGTGATGATCATAAAGTGGGCTTGTCTGTAAAGGGGAGACTCGTGGGTACCCAGAGAACCCATTTACATTCACTGATCTGGAGGTCAAAGGTCAAGGGACCCCTTTGAAAATGGCCATGCCAGTTTTTCCTCGTCAAAATTTAGCGTGACTTTGGAACGTTATTTAGCCTCCTTCCCGAGGAGCTAGTATGACATGGTTGGTACAAGCAGCATGGATTCCTTAGGTTTTCTAGTTTCATATCTCCACTCTAGCTTTAAAACTGAGCCCGCTACAACCTCCAAAAGATGATTTGAATTAATGCATTAAAGAAGTTAGTGCCGTTAAAACAAATTTGCATTAACGTTATTATCGTGTTAACTTTGACAGCCCTAACATACAGTACACAGGTATAGTCACTGTTGTTTATGGAAGGTGATTCTCTCCCCTTGTGTCTAAAGGCCTCCAGAGTGTGTGAAGACAGGATGCTGGTGTCGGGGAGGACACCCTGTCCTTGGAAGCAGGGTCCCACTCAGTATCCCACCTGAAGCCATGGACCATGGCCTGTTCGGGGAGCTCAGCGTTCAGCCTGTCACACTCCTGAGCCCCTGTGTGCTGCAGTACCCAAATCTGGCAACACAACTCACTCATATACAAATATCCTTTGCTGATTTTTACGATAAGCCTGTTTGTGATTTTCACGGACAGAGTCTCTAGGCGCGGCCGAGCTATGGAGCGTGTCTGTTGTAGTAGCCTCGGGGCTCCGTCTCTGCTTCATTCAGATGATGCGGTTCAGCTGTCCTCATCAGACCACGACTTCCAGCGCACACTGGGACAGTTTGTAGTGTGAAAGCAGGGATGAGGGTCAACACCTCTATGTCTGCGGTAGGGCTGCACAATTCATCAAATATTAATCACAATCACAATTTTGGCTTCCCACAATGAATAGAACATGATGTCCTGCGATATTGACATTTAAAATCTGCTTTCTACTCATAGAAAACTCTGCTGCATGTCGAATAAAGCGTCTCCTAAACTAACAGCCAGCCACCAGTCGGTGATTGAGATGTTGTGGCTTCACTTTTGTGTATAGATATTATCTACACAACCAATGTGTTTATGATTAAATTAAGAGCATAAAATTGTTTATCTAGCTCTTAATGTTGCAATAAAAATATCTTGTCGCTAAAATCAGTGAATAATCGTGTTAAATAATTGTGATGTCAATATTGATCAAAATAACCAGGATTATCATTTTGACCATAATCGTGCAGCCCTAGTCTGCGGCCACCATCTTCTGCTGGAAAACGGTGGATTGCGCCGTTCAGATTGAGAGTGAATCACTGCTCCAAAAGAAGGAGTTCAAGTATCTTGGGATCTTATTCAGGAGTGAGGGTATGAGCTGGGTTATGTTGAACAGAACTAGTTTGTAAGAGGTGTTGTCTGACCACGTCTGAATTCAAATGTGATTATAGTTGTTCCGGACGGCCACACACAGAGCGTAGTTTAATGCTGATCATCATAGAGAGTGGGGGACACACAATATTTTTTAAATATGGGGATAATAATGCACATTTTCTCACTTTTCTCTCCTGGAAGGCATAGCGTTGCACTTTGTTGTTCACATGAAATCTGCAGAAATAGTGGAATATTAGAATTTACTAGAATAACAAATTAAAAGCCAGCTTAGTTTCTTACCTCCGCACATCTGGCCAATCAAGGCATGAAGTGGGTGTGATTGTTGTTTACGGAAAGTCACAGAAATGGTCGGACACAGCCCCCGTCCCCCCAGTCGATCTACATTCCAACCCTCACCCTAAGTGGCATCAGCTTTGGGTAATTACCAAAAGCATGAAATCAGACATCTGTGGGAAACTCAGAGCGTAGCCGCTGCTCATTTGTGTCGACTCAGTTGAGGTGTTTCGGGCGTCTGATTTGGATTAGTCTTCCTTGACTTCATGTGTCCAAGTGTTAGTATGCAGTCCCAGTAATGTTCCTGTCGCAGGCCCCTCCACCTTCCTCCAGAACCTGCCTGCTCATCTGGACTGTCAGGAACTGGGCCTGCACGGCATTCACTGCTCCTCCTGCAAAGGTAGACAACAACCACTGATGAGAACAACACGTACTGATGGCCAGGATACCTTTTAGGTCATTTCCTAGAAAAACTGTCAGGACAGGTTAGCTTGGAAAGGGTAGTATAAACATCCGGAACAGTTAATCCTGTTTAAAGTGACATCTGTAACACTTAATGATGCCTGAGTTGAAAACTAATTTCAACCACATGTTTGTTTATTAGAGAATGAGCATGCATCCTTTGCTCGAAGCTGTCCATAAAATCTTTAATGGATCACAAAAGGCCCGTGATTTAAATCACATGAGCCCAAACAGAACAATGGAAGTAGAAAAAGAGCACAAATACCACATGTAAACAAAAGCCTTAAAGTGACAGCACTTGGAGAGAAAGGACTCCCACACTGTCTGCAAATCTGGGCTCCAGCAGTTAAAAACGACTGTCGCTGCATGTATAAATCTGTCTCTTTAGAGTTACGTCCATATGTAACCAATCTGCACTAGCAGTTTATGTGGTTCGCTGTAAACAGTTTGTTCTGATGCAAGAAGGAGTCGTGCATTCACATCGCGAAAACACTCTCACAGCAGAGATTTGAGGGTGGAGACAGGGTTTATAATGTGTCTGACTTTGTCTTATACTAGAAATCAGTATTTACATTTGTAATTCTGCCGTCTTGAATGTTTCATGTAAGTCTTAATTTAGTCCTTCGTTAACTCGAGACTTTCTTTCAGGCAATCACTTAAGTTGATTCAAGAGTTGATTTGAATCTAGGACTATTCTAAAACCTATGAGAGAGAGCTGAATTGAGCTGATCGTGTTTAGCGTTGGTGTTTGGAACTATGTTTAATCATCACTAAATAATCTCAGTAGCACTGAAGAAATGGCTGATTTCTCAGAAACTGCCCTTGCTTAATAAGTGTTTCTTGTCCTTGGAGATTACACAATGAATCACAGCCACGAGCAAAACCACAGGTCTGCATTAATCACAAGTATTTTATTCACTCACAACACAGATTATAAACAAAACAAAAAAAACCCATAAAACAGTCTGCGCTGGTCTTTGGTTTGACATCTGAGAAATCTTGTTTACTCAAGCCTGAAACATGGGAAACATTCTGAGGGATTAACATCTCAAAATGGTTACTTTACACACAAGAAAAGATTCTGTGATCATCTGTTAACTCATTGAACTTAAACTAACTCAAGTTTTACAACTATAGCTGTAAAACCAAATGCTGTAACAATTGCATGCCCAGCCCAGGGGTGCGTCTTCCATTACGACAATGTTACGTACATGTTGTGATTGTTAACAACCCACCGCAGCACCAGTGAGCCTCCAACTAGTGTGGACTTGCAGTGTCAACTGTGTAAATATCGTCTAATAATCCTGTTTTCCTTTCATCTCCTTCTCATTTATTTACTTTGCAAAAACATGTTTTAACATCCTCTATAGATCTTGTGCACAGCGGTGGCACTGTGTACACAGTAGAGCAAGAAAACAGTGAAGATTCAGAGCAAGAATCAAGTCCTCCCCCAATGCAGCAGAGTCTCCTGCTTTGCCTCCTCCTGCAGCACAGTGACCCCTTCAACTACCAGCTCTCTGATATGATGGGTGAGAGACAGCTGCAGGTATAATCACTAAACACTGCGTTAAAGTTGGTCGTTCTTTCTTACTCTTTTCTGTGTCTGTGATCCTCTGACAGCCACAGAGATGCTGATAGAGCACCACCTGGAGGATGTTCTGAACAACAACAGGCAGGCAGTCACAGCAGCCCTGCAGACGGAGCTGAAGAACTCACTGAAAGCCCAAAATCACAGAGAAAAGGCAAGTCTGACATCCAGTACATAGCAGCTGACAGAGAGGAAATCATTACTTTAATCACAAGTTGTTGTTGTTGTTCTAATTTTACAAGGCTGCAACTAACGATTATTTTCATTGTTGATTAATCTGTCGCTTATTTTCTTGATTAATCGATTAGTTGTTGGGTCTATAACATGTCAGAAAATGTCAATCAGTGTTTCCCGAAGCCCAAGATGACGTCCTCAAATGTCTTGTTTTGTCCACAACTCAAAGATATTCAGTTTACTGTCAGAGAGGAGGAAAGAAACCAGAAAATAATCACATTTAAGAAGCTGGAATCAGAGAATCTGATCAGATCTGAGAATTTGCTGCTTTTGTCGGCTTTTCATCTTTGAAAATTTAATATTTTTTGGCCGTTTGTTGGGCAAAACATTTGAATTTGAAGATGTCACCTTTGAGATTGGTCATTTACAGATAGATAGATAGATAGATAGATGGATAGATAGATAGGTAGATAGGTAGATAGATAGATAGATAGATAGATAGATAGATAGATGATAGATAGATAGATAGATAGATAGATAGATAGATAGATAGATGATAGATAGATAGATGATAGATAGATAGATAGATAGATAGATAGATAGATAGATAGACAGATAGATAGATAGATAGATAGATAGATAGATAGATAGATAGATAGATAGATAGGTAGATAGATAGATAGATAGATAGATAGATAGATAGATAGATAGATAGATGTACTTTATTGATCCCAAACTGGGAAATTCTTGTGTTACAGCAGCAGGTTATCTAGGCAATGTACAGGAACAGTAAATACACAGTAATTATACATATCAACACTACAGATAATATCTACAGTATACACAATATAAAGAATATATTTGATTAGACTATAAATATACCAGACTACTACAACTAGCTTAGAAAATATAGAATATGAACATAGAATAGCAATCAAATACTATATACAACAGCAAAGTGTGCAATGACATATATACATTAGCATTACTTTCATATTCATTCATTTCTGAAATTTTATAGATCAAATGATTAATTGGGAAAAATAATTAATACATTAATGAAAATGAATTATTGATTTTGGTCTTAATATTATATGTTTTGGGTGTTAAGGACCAAGAGAAGCTGCGTTCAGCTGCTGAGGTGATTCTCAGTTCAGCCATCAGCATTGTGACCAGCAGCAGTAACATGGATTTCAGAAATGCCTGTCTGAACAGCATGAAGGTGAGAAAATAAATAATTTTGTGCATATATTTATCGTTAATTCTAAAATATAAGTTATTTACTTCCACCACTCTCATATTTCTACAAAATAGCCACTGGCAAAGATGTTATCAGGTTATGTGCTACGCTGTAAATACACTTGTTACTTACAGGAATATACGTGTTGATAGTGTGACAGAAGTCAGATGTGCATCCATAAAGTATGTGTTTGTCAGGTGCGTGACACTCACGACCTGTCAGCCTCCCTCCGGGAATCACTGAGGAGGGTGACATCATGGAAATTCACTCCCATGGGCAGATGCTACTCAGCTCAGGTGAGTGTGATGTTTGTTGTTCACTGATATAGCAACTGATTACTATAGCAGCACCTCAGTACGTTCAGACATGTGATCTTAATCCACAATCTTAACACCACGTCGTTACTTTCACAGATGGAAGAACATCCTGAGAGAGATGAGCCGACAAGAACAGAGATCTGAACATGTTTTGTTCTGGTTGAAGACTGTTAAAGCACTGACATTAATATTTTTTACTATTTAATGTGTGGTAGTAGTATTAGTTAAATGTGATGGTGATAGAAATATCTATTTAGCCTTTAATTTAAAAAGATGCATTGTTCTTATCATAGTTTGTGTTACACCAGATGTTCTTTTTAAACAAGTTTGAAACAGAAAAAGTTCCTGAAGAGATTTACATTGAACTGAATTTCTGATCTGAGATAATCCTTTGTTGATATTTTTTTTTATTATGTACCCCTAAAAACAAAATATAGTACACATACACATTTGTACAATATAATCTACTTCTGTGTTTGAATTCTTATTGAGACTGTAAGGTTACACCACACAGTACAGTAGCTGACACTATTGTTCGTGGGTATAAAACAAGTTAAGCTAGGATAACCAGACTGGCAAGGCAAGGCAGCTTTATCTGTATAGCACATTTCAGCAACAGGGCACTTCAAAGTGCTTTACATAAACATTCAAGAACATTGCGACAAAGTGCGAAAGAACATTAAGACATAATTAAAACAGTTATAAAAACATATTAAATATTAGAAAATAAAAACAAGCTAAAATTAAAAGCTAAAATAGAGTATAACACACAAGAGTAAAAGCTCTAGTGCAGTATATAAGATCATTATCTGGTTTAATAAAAGGCAGCAGCAAACAGGAAAGTTTTAAGCTTTGATTTAAAAGAGCTCAGAGCTGGTCCTGCAGGTTTCTGGGAGCTTTTTGGTGCATCAAATTGCATTAAACATGAAAATATTTCATGTTTAATGAAATACTTTATCTGTATTTATAATACCTGTATTTCATGTTTAATGAAATACTTTCATTAAACAGGCCTGAGGGCTCAAACTAAATGAACACTCTCGCAGTGACCACTAGATGGCGGTAGAGGCTTTTATTTTTGTAGCTTTCGTCGCAGCTCACTTCCGCTTATTATTGTTTTGGGCTGTGACGCAACTTCCGGCCGCCAACACCAGCGGCACTTTTTCGCGGTAAAATGAAACGAGCGTCTTTATGTTGATCAGGTTTATTCTGCCATCTGACCTGGAGTTTAATGCTGTAGTTAGTGTTTAGAAAGCGCATTAATAAGAGACTTAGCTCGTCGGCGTTGCTATGAAGTGAGAGCTAAGATAACGTTAGCTATCAGCGATCCTTTTATCCTCTATATATAATCTAGTCCAACTATACAGCAGTAAACCATGGCTCTAGTAACAGGAGAAAGCCTGGCTACAGAGCTGGAGATGTTCGATATAGCCTGCCAAGATGACTCCGCTCTCGACAAGAGTAAGTAACTTTAGCTATTGTGCTAAATGTTGTCCTTTTTCTGTCGGCTGAAGAAGCCTAAAATATCACCTGTTAGTGGTTAGAAGGGAACCAGCAAACTGCGAGATCAAGGATAGGATAGGTCAGATTTTGCAATTTGCAGGCTCTCTTCTAGACACAACCACTTTAACCCCCAACAACCAATCACCCAAATAGTCAATAGGGTGAAACGTTACAGTTTACATAACGTTACCATACAGCCTATGTACAGTGTCTGTTTGTATATGAGGTGTCATTTTAGTTGTGCAATGTCCTATTATTACATGGGCATTTATGTAGTTTTGTCTTGCTCCTTCGTTTCTTTCAATGCTTAAAGGTCCCATATTATAAAAAAGTGAGATTTTTATTATTTTTTATTATAAAGCAGGCTGATGTAATGTCTGTGATAAATGAATACATTAAGAAAAAAAGATGATAAAGTCAACAGACAAACTGTTTTATGTGCATCATGTCTCAGTGGTGTAAAAAGGTATCTGTACTCTTATGTGTGATTTAAATGTGCTCTTGGTCCCTTATGTCTGCTGTAGTTAACCTCCACCTATAATTCCTCTGTACTGTATTTGTCATCTTGTTACATCACGCTTACCTGCTCTCCTTCCTGTCCCACATCTCTGTCGCTCAGTGGTGGCGCAGTGTATTTGTAACAGGATACAGGCAGATGAGATGGTGCTGGAGTGGGTGGCCTACAGCACCACAAAAGATGGAGTAAAACTCACCACGGACAACCTGGAGCTATTTGAACATGAGGTAACGGGATACATAAATTGCCTTTTGTCATATGGATTGTGTTATTGATGTTGTTGCGTTGAACTCGGCCCTCTGTTTGTCTTCACCATCAGATGGGGCACCAATTGTGTATTTACATGAGTTCATTTTTTTTGCAGGTGTTAAACAAGAGGAATAGATCCAAAAAAAGCTTCAGAAAAGAAGAAAAACACAACAGAACGAGAGACATCCACACACTACAGGACATGTATCCTTCACAGTGAACTCTTCATGCTTGACTATCCATCTCTTTCTGTGTGTATCTGTCGTCTGTCAGTAAACGTTAATGCCACTGTGCTACAATCCTTGACATTATTTGTTCAGAATCAAAGCTGAGGAAGAGGAGGAGAATCTGCTGGATGCCTACTCTACTCCTGCTAAGGTAAGCTGTCACCTTTAACATCAGACAGTGTTTCTGTTGACATAAACACTTTTAAAGCTAAATGAAGTAGTTCTGACTCTGACTTCTGACCCTGACTGTGTGTGAACGTGTAGGGTTCCCAGAAGCGAGCGCTGACCACTCCTGAACACCCACATTCAAAAAGAAGTGCAGCTCTGCTGGCCAGCCCGGGCCTGCTGCTGTCTCCTGCCAGCTTCTCTCCCAGGTACTCAGCAACAACACAGACCAACAGTCAGTGAAGCCACACAAACACATAGTGCTTCATGGTTTTGATGTTTGTCCACGAACAACATAATTAAGAATTATTTGGTCTTGACTTGTCTTAAAATCACTTTCTGTGATCTAGTAATTTATTTCTGAGAAACTTATGAGCACATCTCTGATAAAGACAAGTTTTAAAGTGGTGCTTTTGTGTGATTCTTTGTGGAGGAACTCAGTTTTACAGATCTGTTGATTATAAATCAATTAGTCATCAAAATCGTATGAGTGTTAGTTGACTAAGAATTTCTTTGGTCGAGAACAGCCCTAAAGTCCAGTAGTCTCCTTTACTCTTATTTATTTTATTTTGTGCTTTTTTTATAATAATAGTTCAACTTTTATATCGCTTTTCTTTACAAATATATAAGTTTCAATTATATGATAATAGTGAAGCCAAAAATACCCAAAACTGAACTGTTTGTTTAAATGCATCTTCTTGTGCAGTTCATTGGCTTATTTTACATTTTGAATTGAAGGTATTGCAGAATTTTGGGGCCATGACAACAAGAGAAAACACATTTTTTAAAACACATGTGGAACCACTTGTTAAGATGGACTCTTCCCTTCTCTCTTTGGAAGTGCAACACCCTCGCAGAAGTACAGCCAGCGAGGAGCGAAAGGGGAGGTGGTGGTTTCGTTCGGGGCCGTGCAGGGAACCCGCTGGGCAGGCAGGAAGGCTCTGGGCGCCGGCGTCCAGCTGGAGCTCCTGGAAGGGCCTGAAGACTCGCTCCGCTGCAGCTACAAGTACATGTTCCAGAGGCTGCGCGATGTTCGAAATGGTGAGAGCTCAGTGTTGACCCTGCTCAAATCAGTAGAAACCGTTCATTTGATTGACACATTGTTTTAAGTTGAAGATTTTTGCGTCCATTTCCCCCAGTGTTGACGGAGAAGATAGAGGAGCTCGGCGACGGCCTCAGGTCTCACTTCAACATTGAAGAGTTCTCCCCCGTCTCTCTGCCCGCTCAGGTACAGCTCAGGTGTTACTGCTGTGAAAAAACTCTAAAATCGTAGGAGCCTTAAAAACACAACAGATCGACCTCCAGTTTTATTTATTGAAAGATGTGAGAGCTGGTTGGTGCTAGACTTTGTACATTTGAATCAGCTGTTGAATATATTTGCAGGAGAATGTTAGTCATGGTTTGTATATCCCTGATAAACATGCTTACCTTAACTAGTTAACACCCCGGGTTCACATATCACACGGTAACGCCGCGATTTTGGGAGAAGCGCTGCCCGCGTCCTTTAGGTGCCTGTATAATGGTACGTGTCTACAGGGGCGTTTTTTATCACAAGGGATCGCCTCGTTTCCCAGCATTGGAAGCTTGATTGGCTGTCGCTGGACACAAGGCACTTGACACCTGATTGGACAAACGCTGTAACTCGTGGGCTGCTGCTCCCAGCTTTCAAACCGGAAACAATACGGCGGCTCGTTTGGAAATTTTCTTCTCTTATTTCACGAAAATAGTTCACTGAAATGTGTTTCTGAAAACATTTTATGCGAGAAATAAGCCATGCAGTTGCTGAATCTGTCTTTATTTTGGATCGACAACGCTTAGTTTAAAAGTCTCTCGGGAGTTTCCAGAGGTGGCGAGTCGCGTCGGACGCCCCAGAGCTTTGATTCCTCCCAGTTCCTCCCCCAGTCACATTTTCAAAATCCATCCACTCTATTTATTTGAAATAGCCCGGTGTCACTGCCGTTCGTGATCGTGGGTTTAACTTGGAAAAAGTAGAGCTTCACCATGTGCTCCACATTTCTTATTTTAGCTGACTTAGATTAGATACAATTCATGAAGTGTGTTTGTATAATGAAGTCTTGCCTGACCGCTCAGCTGTGAGTGTTTTCTATCTCTCCACCTGTAGGACAGTATAACGGTGTTGGGTCAGGTTTGCTGTGACAGTAACGGCAAACTGAACGCACACTCGGTTCTGTTGGAGGCGGGACCAGAGCAAGGCGGTCAGACAGTACCTGTCGACCTATCAGAGCTTAAAGAGTACTCACTGTTTCCTGGTCAGGTGGGTCTGCTCTGAAAGTCTTTTTAACTGTATTAAGAAGTATTTCTGACATTACTGAATCATGTAATCTGCCATTGTAAGTCACTAGACTCGAGTGCATTGTGATTGCATTGTTGACGAGCACACACAGAGCGGTGGTCTCTCCTTTTCCTGCGCACTGAGCTGTGTGTGCAGCAGGGTACACGGCCACCAAGAGTAACAGAGTATGCCAAGGACCTGGGCAGGAGACTCACCCAGCGTCTGACCGAGAACTCTGACAACTAATCAACAGTTACCACCTTAGAATAAATAACCGCCTGCCTGCAGTTTATGACACTCTGTTCTCTTTCCTCAGGTGGTGGTGATGGAGGGAATGAACACAACAGGAAGAAAACTGATGGCTTCCAAACTCTGCGAGGTCAGCAACAAGTTAACAAGTGTTCTCTAAGTGCTGATACATGGAGAGTCAAAGACGAGGCTTTACGAGGCAACATTTACTCTAAATACTGATTCAAAATCCAAAATGTAGTGGTTCAAAGTATCTCAACTTTTAGAACGGTTTGTGTATCTTCTGTTAATAGTCTCGTCTTTTTTAGGGAGTCCCTCTTCCTTTCTACAATCCTGAGATAAAAATGGAGATGGATGAAGGTAAGTGATGTTGTTTGATAACATTTCTGTAAATCTAATGATGAAATGATGAAATGTTCATCCCTAGAGACTACGATATCAGGAGCGACTGTGCAGTCTTCTTGTATCAAAGCTTGTTTTAGCTCTTTGTCTTTCATGGTAAATTACATCTCATTCGATTGCAGAGCCAATGAATGTACTGGTGGCATGCGGACCGTACACTCCCTCTGACAGCCTGACCTTTGACCCTTTGCTGGACCTCATCAATGTCATTGTCAAGGATCGCCCTGATGTCTGCCTGCTGGTATAGTCGCCTTTTTTTTTTTGCTTTATCTTAACAAAAATCTTGTAAGATGCACAAAATGCTCACATCTTTTCTTCTGTCGCAGTTTAGTAGCTTACAGAAACACAGCAGTCACATGACTGCATGTTATGTGTGGGTTTTCTTATTCTCCCGTCTCTTCTCCAGCTGGGCCCGTTTGTGGATTCCAAACATGAACAAATTGAGGTACGATCCAGTTTGTTTCTTTATCTCCGTATACCAACTGCTCCTAGATCTAACGTTTTGCATTTTAAAACAACATCCAAACTAGAGACCCTCTTGTGATGTGATCCCACCAGCCACGCCGCCTAACTGGGCCATGGGTGTAAAATGAAGTGTAAACTTCCTACCCTCCTACCGCCTGTACTTGGACCATCATCTTCGAACTCGACAGTCATTTTGATCCCAATTTCACACCTGTAGAGTTGCATCTTGCGCGGTCGTGACGCTATTGCTGTCACAAAACCTGTCCACAGACAGACCGACATATAAACACCTGGCAAAGTACTCAACACCACTTCTGTGGTTCCCGCCGCAGTAGGTGTCCCCAGGACCATATCTTGCCATGACGACACTCACAGGGTGAAAACAGTAGCAGCGTCGCTGTCTTGGCTGGTAATCAATACGTGGCAATGTTGATTCCTTTTTGTTCAACATATTAATGTGTTGTGTCTAGCTCTTCAAATCCAGTTGGTTGATCATGAATTTATGCGACCATCTTTATCTCCTCCATCTTGTGAAATAGAAAGCTCAGGTGACCGAGACGTTTGAGGCCATTTTCTCAAGATGTATCGAAAGCGTTGTGGATGGCACCAAAAGGTACGTCTCATATTTTAAGCTCCTGAGGACCTTTTTAAAGCGCTGCGTTTTCCTCATGTTACCTTCATGTATAATGTGCCCTAATCAGAAACTCAACTATAATGATGGTAATATTCTCTTTTATCCAGCGTTGGCTGTCACCTGGTGTTTGTTCCCTCCCAGAGAGACATCCACCATCATTTCATCTACCCACAGCCTCCCTTCACTCTGCCGAACGTCATCAAGGACCAGGCCCAGGTCAGACACACAAACACCTGACTGTAGGACTGTTGACGTAAACTAAACAAATGTT
Source organism: Sebastiscus albofasciatus (assembly GCA_916701655.1). Classification (NCBI taxonomy): domain Eukaryota; kingdom Metazoa; phylum Chordata; class Actinopteri; order Perciformes; family Sebastidae; genus Sebastiscus; species Sebastiscus albofasciatus. The sequence goes on from CAKAOI010047214.1 coordinate 58,069, forward strand.
AGAAACTTTGGATTTGAGGAGTCAAAAGTCTTGGAGTAGGTCAAGTAGCAACACGTCTTTCAGGCTCAACAAGATTCAAAGTTGTCAGTTTAATGCACATATCTGTGTTATATCAGTGTTTCTCTTCGCACTCTGCAGCGTGTCACCCTGGTCCCTGACCCCTGCACCCTGCTGATTGACGGTGTGACCTTTGGCGTGACCTCCACTGACATCCTGTTCCACATGGGCGCAGAGGAGATCAGCTGGTGAGGAAGATTTCTAATTTTTACACACCTTCATCCAGCGGTGGAGCTCAGTTAGAAAATAATGAGTTTAATCAAATACCAGAAGCAGTAGTTGCATATTATTGATTATATATTTCAATGAATGGCATCACTGTACAGTATTATATTGAAATTGAACATGAGTTGTGTTGCAGCGGCACTGGATCGGACAGATTTTCACGCATACTGAAACACATGCTGACCCAGAGGAGGTAGGAGTCCTGAAACAGTTCACTTGTTCTCTCTGTTTTTGAAGACGGCCCAACGTTAACGGACCTCCGTGTTTGTGCTTTCACCTCCAGTTACTACCCGCTGTACCCGCCTGTGGAGGAGGTCAACATGGACTATGAGAAGTTCCAGAGCTTCGGCCAGATGCCGCTGACCCCCGACGTCCTCATCGTTCCCTCCGAGCTGCGCTACTTTGTAAAGGTACGGACCTCCTGTTTCCGTTGACATCCTCTACACACACATTTAGTCCAGTTATTGATTACAGGCTAAACAGTCATTTCATGTATTGTCAATATGAAAATAAGTGCAACTTGGAGTTCAGTTTCATAATGCAACACAACAACCATTTAAATAATGAATTTATTAATTATAACAATTTTAATTAATTAAAATTTTAACCAAAAAAATACTGGAAAAATGTAAAATGATTTATCCCAAAAAAAATAGATTTTAAAATTTCACTGAATGCAAAACTTTAAGATTATTTTACACATGATATCTGTTAAAACCTCGTCTCTGCGCCTGTCCTCAGGATGTGGTCGGCTGTGTGTGCGTCAACCCCGGACGGCTGACCAAAGGCCAGGTGGGTGGGACCTACGGCAGGTTGCTCCTCCAGCGCAGCGCTCCATCAGACAACGGGCGGAGAGCGAGCCCCTGTTTGGCTGCTCAGGTGGTGAAGATCTAAATTAAGACTGAATGCTCGCTGTCAGCAGCTGACTCAACCCGGACCAGTTCGCAAGCAGCTTTGAACGCTGATGTAAAATATGTTAAAAGAAATAATTCACTGTTTATTATGGTTTATTTTTATATGACACACATGTCTGGTTGGTGGTGTCATTACTGTGGTGGAATATCAGTCACTCAAACAGCAATAACAATCTCTTCATTAAATGATTGTCTCTGTGTTTTTGTTTGGTGCTATTCTCTTACAACTGAAGTGATGTTGTGTTTGTCACAGCGTTATATCTGTTTCAGAGGCTCCGACTGGAGGAGAAAGAAACCTGCTTTGTTTAATATTTATATAATGCAGTTTAATGTAGTGGCTTCATGGATGGTAGTAATGCAACATTTAGATATCCATCTCCAATCAGATGTCAGAAAACAAAACCATCAACATCCTTTTTCAGTTGTCTTTAATATAATACTCTGATGTAACACTGAAGTCTGAGGTAGAGGTTTTTCATTTAGCTATAAAAGTGGTCAAACTCATCCGAGTCGCTGAGGTGATCAGACTTCGTCGATTTGTCCGGCTCCACTCGAAACTTCTCCACGTCGTCACAAATTGCTGGAAATGAAATTAAACAGGTCAGCATCCTCAAATTTCAAACTTTTAATTGTAAAGTCTGACGTTACCGTACCTTTGGGTTTCTCATCAGCTCTCAGCTCCTTTTCTCTGGAAATATGTAAAAAAACAAATGTGAAACTCATATTTCAGTAGTTTCATCTCGATATGATAAATCGATTCTTTGGACGACGATGCGATATTTGCTGAAATCAAAGTCTGGCATGATGAGATTTTGATTCAATTCAGGGGCCTGCGAACGATGAGAGACAATCTCATCTGCCCTTTTAACACAATCGGTTACATTTATATCAACTCACAAAGAACAATCTATTCTTTTTAATAAAATAAAAATAGACCTGTTGTTCACTATAAAGTGCCGCATCTCTCATGTTTAAGGACAAATGTTTTTTATCAGTTAAGAATTTCAAAATAAGGGCGTCTCTTAAAGATGATATGTATTGATGTTTTCACTTTGCATCGATCGCTGATCGTTAAATGAGGGGTAATGTACAGCGAGCCCTGAAGGGGATTATTTCACAACAATGACCCACTAGCTGACCATTATCCTGCTTATTACACGGCTACTTACTGAAGAAATCAACAATCGATTTGACACAAAAACGGTTGCCAGAGTCCGACATCAGAACTGTACCCATAGCAACGGTCTGTTATACTGTACATAGCAACGATCCGTTATACATAGCAACGGTCTGTTATACATAGCAACGGTCTGCTATAAGGAAATAACAGACCGTGGAACGCCGTGATTGACCAATCAGAATCGAGTATTCAACAAAGCCGCGTATTAAACCGATGTATTGATCCAGGTCGGTGGATCGTTACAATCCTATATTTCAGGGTGTAGTTTTTGCCGTGATGTAAAAACAGGACTCACTCTTTTTTCTGTGATTGTTCTTGAGGTGCAAGTAGATGCTCAACATCTTCCTCATCACTGAACTCATTGGAGTCATCGTCAGGAGATCCTGATTTACTCCCCTCCTCCTCCTCCTCCTCCTCCTCCTCATCTTCACTTGCCTCCTCGGGAATGATGTGCATCTTTTTAGATCTGAAAACAGATTGAAGTTCAGGTGACGTCGTTGTGATTAAGATGATTTAATTTAATTCTCTTACTTGTCCTGTGGTGAGACGATACTGTCGTCTGAATCTCTTTCCTCCTCCGGTCCTCCTGCTGAGTCTCCCCTCTGCTCCTCTTCGTCTGACTCCCCGTCCTCCTCACCTCCTTCACTCTCATTCTTGTCCTCCTCTTCATCTTGAGAAGATGCAGAACCCTTCTTCTCTTCTTCACCATCTTCATTGTTTAAGCTGTCTGACTCTTCTTCATCACGATCACCCTTTACCTCTGGCCCCTGCTCCTCAACCTCTTCCTCTGCTCCTGTCTCCTCTTCTTCCTCTGTTGTATTCTTTCTTTCAGACGCCTCATCGTCATCCTCCTCCTCCACATCCCTCTCCTCTTGCTCTTCATCTGTCTGACTGCTCTCTTTTTCTTCAGCGTCACCATCTTCTCCATCTCCTAGATCTTCCTCATCCTTTTCTCCATCACTGCTTTGTTGAGAGCTGCTACTCTCCTGCTCTTCTATTTCATCTCCACCTCCTTTTTCAATCTTTACGCTAACACTTCCTGATTCCTCCTCCCTCTTGGATCCAGACTCCTCTCCACAGCTCTCTGATTTATCATCAGGACTTTCATTCTCCATTTTTTCACTCCTGGATTCTTCAATTAGACTCCCTAACTCCTCACTAGTAGACTGACTCTCCTCTTTGTGACTCCCTGAGTCATCTCCTTTGCTTCCCTTCGCCACCTTCTCATCCCTCGGTGATCCAACAGCAAGCCCCCCACTTCTCCTCCTCGTCCTCCTGCTGGTGCTGGTTCTGCCTTTCTCTGATGAGGCGTCACTTTCTGAGCTTTGGGCTACTGTGACTGCAGCAATGACGACGACGCTGGAAGTCCCAGATGACCTGAAATGAGAAATGGATGAAAAGAGAATTGAACAGAGATAGAGTAGTGCAGTGGGTCCCAACCTTTTTATCTTAAGCAATCCGTTTTCTGTCATTGAATGAACTGATGACCCCTGACTAAGTGACATGTTTTATGGATATTTCATATTATATTCAATAACAGCACAGAACAACTGATAACCTGCACAATTAACCAAATAGTGAACACAATAACTGCAGGAGGTTTGTGTAAAACGAGTGATGTGGATGAATTTTAAGCAGATTATTTCCTGTGAATATTGCATCAGAGATGAGTTTTCCTGGTATTTTTAGGATTTTTTAATACAATTCTCTGTCTGTGTTGTCTTTTTTTTAATTTTTAACAATCATACATACTTAATAGGCTTCTTTTTTGACAAAGTCAGTGTTTTCTTCTCCCTGACGTTTGGCCATTGTTCTATTAGCTCTTTGGTTATTTTAAATGTATTCTTTTCTAAAGCATGAATCTAACTTGTGTTCAGGTCTTCACCATGCCCCGACAGTTTACTGTGAGATTAAGTTTATACCTTAGATAATAATTCAAACTTTAAAAATAACAATTTCATTTAGTTTTCTTCACAGAAATTAATGAAATGCTGAGATATAAGCCAACTATATATATTTTTTAAAAGTTATGTTATACCCCTTAAAATCAAGAGGGCCTGGTAACCCCCCTTTAAGCTCTGGTGACCCCGAATGGGGGTCAGGAAGGTTGGGAACCAGCGTATCAGTGGATTTATATGGTGAGCAGAACATAGATAAGTGGTTTCCAACCTGGGGGTCAGGACCCCTAGTTGGAGTTAAAGATTGTCAACAACTTTGCCTTATTTTTTTATTTTTCATTGTGAAATGTTCCATAGTTTCATCTTTTCAAGCCTGTAGAGACAGATCAAATGGAAGTCGAGGTATGCTCTGTGCATGTGCTCTCTTCTCTCTCTTCTTCTCTCTTTGTGTGTGTTACAGTTCATAACTAATATATGTGTGTAGGAAAGGGATTGTTTTGGATGACTACTGGAAGCACTTATAGTTCTCTAGTTCAACCATTTAACTGATGGTTAAATTTACTTGTTTCAAAATCCCACAGTCTCTAGTTTGGAGCTAGTTGTTGTGCATATACATAGAGATGAGTACTTACTCCTGAGAGCTGCAGCTTTCTCTGTCTGAGGAGGAACGATGTGATCTTCCTCTCTCCTGCCTCTTCTTCCTCTTCTCTCTGCTCACCTGGCTGGACTCCCTGCTGCTCTCACTGCTCTCTGCATGGCCACCGGACAGACGAACTAGGCACCGTCCGCACACATACACACAAATTACAACCCATGTCAGAGGAGAAGGAAAAACATCCACTCAGTCTCAACTTGTCATGTTTTCCTTTCCCACCTGGTTTGATGTCCAGCTCCTGGGATGATTGTCTGCTCCTGCCTCCACCACCTCTCTCTCTCTTTGAGCTCGGTGCTTGGCTTGTGTCAGCCTCCGCCACCCCCGTCTCAGGAGGAGGCTCCTCCGTGTAGAGCTGACCCCACAGAGCCTCAGAGGCTGAAGGGATCCCAGCAGCCAAGGACCAGAGGTAGTCAGGCTGCAGGGAAGCCGCCCAGCCTGGTGGACTCTGCCTGGGCATGGGGTGACGATCACCGGGTGTGGAGGCGGGGTGGTGGAGCTGGAACGGGTGAGGATGTGGGAGGAAAGATGGAGGGACATGAGAGGAACCCTGAGGTTGATAGGGCGCTCGGATAGGAAAGCTAGCCATCTGGGATTGAGGGTGGGTCTGCCAGGAAGAGTGCATGTAGGGGAGATGAGGGGAGCCAGCTTGGTTGTAGTCTAAGTGGCTGTTTGGGCTGTAGTGCTTTGGAGGTGCAGCTATTTTTTGTGGCATTGTAGTAGAGCCTGCAGCAAAGAACAATGATACACATTAGATAGGAGTTTGTATGTGTCTGGAACACCATTCAACTTGAAGAATAAATGTGTGAGTTCAGTGAAGAGGAGGACAAAACCTTGTGAAAGTAAATGTCGATCTGCAGAAGACGCTGTCACTCGTTCCTCTGTGTTCTTTAGACATGACCTCAAATACTCCTCCATCCTCTGTTAAAGAAAGATGTTTTCACACTGATAGAGCTGCACAGCACGCAGTAAAGGTTCAACAGAAAGGTCTTTTACATGTTGTATACCAGCTGTATGTATTGGCCACAAACTTTGTGAATCATGACTGTGCTTGTACCTTCTTCTGAGCCGCTTGCCGTGTTTTCTCCTTGAGTTGCTGCTGCCAGCGGGGAGAGCTCTCCTCCAGGTACCGCTCATACTCCATCTGGAGGGGTCAAAGGTCAAGAAGAAGAAGGTTCAGCACCAGAGTTTCACAGAGGCGGGGGTACTGTACAGGTTGGAAGTGTTTGCGTCTGTGCACCCGAATAGTTTTCATGGCAGCATTGAGGGTCATCATCTCTCTCAGTGTGTCCTGGGCTTCCTCAAACTGCTGCAGCAGCTGCCTGTTGTGTTGTTGGGCTGTAAGCTCTCTCTCCTTCAGCTCCTGCCAGCGCTGCTGCAGATGCATCGCCCTGCTGCAGGAAACACACACAGAGTCAGAGATTCAAGACATTTACACCAACATGCACGATGATGCACAGTGCAAGCATCTTGCTGCCTTTGTATGTGTACTTACAGCTGCTGATGACTCTGAGGAGTTGAAAAGTCTGGTTGCAACAGCGTGGGCCTGTTGACACCGTGAGATAAAGAGACAGTGCATCGTCATACAGCATCATAGTAACCCGAGCCACACACGCAACCCTGAGTTGACATGACTTCTATACTTTCCAGCTGACATGGAAACATTTGCCTGGTCTAAAGCTTAAAAAAAAGTCCATCACCCATGATTACCACTCTCTGACGTCATGGCAACATTCAAGGATCTCACCTCTTTTTTTGCCTGTGCTCTCGTTGTTTTGTGAAAGTGTTTCTTTCTGAGCCGGTCAGATGCCCAAGAGACAGTAAATTCTCCTTCGGTGCAGCCATGACTGCCGGCGTTCAGTGGATGCAGAGATTATCAGGGATTAAGGTCTGCGCTTTGGGGGGGAGGGGCTGCAGACATGCTGCCAATCCACACATGGATGTAGTAATCGGGTTAATCAGTAGTGAGAGCTTTTTTTAATGCCACACAGGTAACCAAGTTATTGAAACATCCACTTAAATATAGGACTTGAAAAGATTGAAAACCGTTGATATGGCACTTCATTGCAACAGATTCAGAACTATTTTCAACCTGATTTCTGATATTTGCAGCACACATCACTGTCATCACCCCGCTGACCAAGTATTTATCTTCCGTCAGCACCACTGTGGTTATATTGCCCAGGTATAAAATTAAACACTTCTTGGAGATTATATATCCCAATAACCTCATTCAATACTGAATTCACTCTGTCCCAAAATGGTTCTATATTTGGGCAACTCCAGAAGATATGTGCATGATTTGCATCCTTACAGCCACATTGCCTCCAGCAGGTTTGTTGCCTTAGAACTTTTTGCTTTTTATCTTAGGCGTAATAAAGAAACAAATCAAATTTTTCCAACTAAATTCTCTCCATTTTTGTGAATTAGTGGGTATCTGTAGTGTTACACACATATGATGCCATTCTTCTTCTGAAATTGGGATGTTAAATTCTTTTTCCCACTTAAATTTCACATAAAATGTAGTTTAAGCCTGATATTCCATTAAACTATGATAAAGTTTACAAATAATTCTCCATGTTTTTTGATAATACGCATTGACTCCTACCACTGGATTATTTTCTTCTGGTGCCTATATACCTTTTAACTTTTTGTTGTTGTAATATTCTCTCAGCTGGAGATATCTAAACTAGTTTTGATTCCGAAGTGCACCTCTGTCCTTCAAATCATGAAAACTTGAGTACAGTGCAAAAAAATCCTTTTTTCATCCACTCTTTAATTGTTGAACCAAACCACAATCAAATCTACATCACTTTTTGTATTAGTATTTTAAAAGGGGCACACGCCCTTGGGATGTGTAACATATTCTGGTCAAACAAACACTCAGAATTAAGAATATTGAATAACAAGTTCCATTAAGTAAAGCTGTGGCCAAGCCATTCATCAAGACATATGCACAAAAAGTATGGCGGAGTACTGGGATGATCAGGAAACTGGAAGGCATCTGTACAACATACAAAAACATGTTGGAGCAGGGAGAAAGGTGGGCTGGAAAAGAAGGGAAGAAAATGTCGTCACTCGACTGAGAATCGGACATACAGGTCTTAACCACACATTATATAGAATAGGAAAGCACCTAACTGGGAAATGCACACAATGTAACCAACCAGAAACTGTCGAACATCTACTGATACACTGCAGGAATTACAGTATCCAGAGGAATCACCTTTTACAGTCACTAAGGAAGGCAAAACATCAGGACTTTTTATTGTCAGGTCTATTGGGTGATACAGCAGATAACATAATACTGTGAAATTATTCAGTTTTTAAGAGAAACTGATTTAGTTAAAATAATCTAGAGTTTTCCTCATTATTATTATTATTATTATTTATTTTTATTTTATTTTATTTTATTTTATTTTATTTTATTTTATTTTATTTTATTTTATTTTATTTTATTATTTTATTTTATTTTTTATTTTGTTTCTGCAAAATCTCTTATTCCACACTCCAGTCCAGATGGTGGCGGTAATGCACCTCTAAGCTGGTTTGCCAACCGCCAATAAAAAAAACAAAGAAGAACAAGAACAAGAACAAGAACAAGACGAAGAAGAAGAAGAAGAAGAAGAAGAAGAAGAAGAAGAAGAAGAAGAAGAAGAAGAAGAAGAAGAAGAAGAAGAAGAAGAAGAAGAAGAAGAAGAACAAGTGGAACCAGTTTATTGTTGCGATGCGGATGTATTTTCATGTAACACCCGTTAGCGGAAGCTAGACAGCTCGCTTCCGTCCAGTAGCAGAGATCGTGGTGAGGAGAGAGTTGAGAGACTAACAGCGGCACAATTCAACTCATACAGTACATTAATCTGTCCGTAAGTTATATAAAGTATCACTGGT